>JAULJZ010039684.1:0-62399 GCA_032270985.1 Heliamphora pulchella
CCATTAATTGACGAGTTGAAGGAGTTGTGGGAGGATGGTGTGCAAACTTATGATGCCTCAAATGGACAAATTTTTATGAAGAGGCACTACATTGATCTTTCTCAAAGAGATATTGACCCGTACAATCATCCCTATTCTGGAGTAAACAAAGATGGCTGGAGGTTTTTGATTAATCATATATTGACTGATCCAAAATTTGAGGTAAATAATACTAACTATAATTAAATTTTCCAATTTACATCTCTATTAACTAATATCATTGCATTTATAGAAACGATTGATAGCTGAAAAAAACAATAGAAGGAAGTTACCCTATAACCATACTATGGGGTCTCGATCATTTTATGCAGCAATGTCTATTGAGGTGAACTAAATGCCTAGTAAAGTAACACATTGCTATTGCTATTATCTAGTAATCACATCATACTTTATTTGAAACTCACATGCAGAGGCAAATGATGGTGAGTTACCAGATTTTTGTGATTTCTACGAGAAATCACACAAGTTCAAGAAGATAAAAGAATGGATTAATACTGTATTGTTTAATTCTCTTTGAGATTAGTATAATTATTATAAAACTGAGACGAATAGTTAGTAAGTAGTTTTAATTTCTATTGGGTTTTGAGATCCAGGCTGTGCCTGAGTATATTATGTTGTTTGCGCTTGACAGGTCATCTGATAATTTGGAATTATCCGAAAAACAGAGGAAACTCTGCCAAATTTTTTTAGGCTTTACATTTAGAATTTTTTTTTTTTAAATTTGGGATGAAACAATTTATAAAACAAGGTGAGTTCAGAAGTTTCTTTAGATGATTAATGAGATATATTCTTTTTGAAAAAAAAAAATGAGATATACTCTCACTTGCTAATAGTTTAATATTCTAATTGATGTAGCCTAAGAATCCAGTACAACTTGAAGGAAGATTTATGAGATGATAGGGATGACTCTATCAAACGAGTGGGAAACACCTGCTGCCGAGTATCATCAACCGTTTACAAACCTGTCTATTGAAGTTGAATTTTAATGAGTAAAGAATTTTAATTTTTTTGGTACTTCTGTCTATTGAAGTTTTATTTAATGAACGTACTAAGAGTGCATTAAGGTGATAGCTTATGTGATTTAATTTTTTTTAAAATATTTATGATTTTAGAATGAATGGTAGTTTTTTTTTATTAATCTTTATATACACACAATTACATGTTTACTTTATGAATTGTCAATAGTTTGCTTTAAAAGGATTTTTGTGATGCAATAATTAATAAGTATTACATATCATTTTAAATATATATAAATTATTGATTGTAAATTTATTTATATATGAATCACAGGTTTAATTCGTGAATTGATAATTATTTGTATTAATTAGTACTTTTTTTAATGGAGTTATGATAATAATAATAATAATATTAATAATAATTATCGTTGTCAAATTTTCTCAGACCAAAATATTATATTGTGAAAAATAACTTTTGCTGACTAAATAATTTAGTCGGCAAAACACTTTTGCCGACCAAATGGGTTTGTCGACGATAGACATTTAAAAAATTTAAAAGTTTTTACCGACGACATATTTAGTTGCCAAAATACGTTTGCCGACCAAATGGGTTTGTCGGCGAAAGACATTCAAAAAATTTAAAAGTTTTTGCCGACGACATTATTTGGTCGTCAAAACTCCTTTGCCGACAAAATGGGCTTGTCGGTGAAAGGCATTTAAAAAATTTGGAGATTTTTGCCGACGACATTTTTTGGTCGCCAATAACACCTTTTGCCGACCTAATGGTTTGGTTGGCAAAAGTCCCTGCAGTTTGCTGACTAAAGAATTGGTCGCCAATGCCTCTTCTTTACCGACCAAATTGTTTTAGCGACTTATCATGTTCGTCGGCAAATGTCCACATTACCGACCACAGTGTTGGTTGGGAAAACTCCGAGATCTTTTGCGACCACCGTGATTTTGGTCGATGAAGGTCTTTCCCGACAAGCCTTTGCCGACGACAAGGGCGACCAAAAACTTTGGTCGGAAAAAGTTTTTGGCGACCAAAAAATAACTTTTGCCGACAAAATATTCAGTCGGAAAAAATGTATTTTGTTGTAGTGATCCCATCTTCTAAGTATTCTGCCCATTGGTTTTTGGATGGACATTAAATTTCTGGAGCATAATCCATTCAGTCTTTTTTTTATGTTCAATAATTTTCTATTGGATCTTTGTTTTCCAATTTTTAAGCAACTTGCTTACTATTTTTTTGTTCCCTGCTAATTCTGTCTTGTGAATTGGACTGGCTTGCAGATTTCACAGTGTGGTTAGCATAGTTCTTCTCAATACTAGTTCAAGTGATGAATTTGTTGGAATTACTGCTCATTCTTTAGCAAGAATTCTCACAGTTTTGTATTGTCATTAATTTTTAAATTATTAAGCATTTTTTTAATTTAGTACAATTGATCAAAAGATTATTGAGTGTCATATGAATATATATTTCGTTGGAAATTTAATAAATTCTTTAATTACAGTTATGATAATTTATTTTGTTGTCTTGTGTTTGAAACTTGGAGTTCATTATGTTAGAAACACTCTTTTGTAGTTGCCTTTTACGTTTCTCGCTTATGCTTTATGGATATGATAGAACTAAATATGTAGGAACTTGGAATTGAAGCTAGGTAGAATTGGTGAATTGCATTAGTTAACAGGGCTATCATAGTTGAAAAAGACTCGAAATAACATCAAGTGCGTGCCGGTGCGCAGTGGGCACCCCTTTGAGGGGCATCTGGTGTATTGGTTGAGGCGCTGGGGTATATCACAGTTTTATTCCATGATAGTTATAAGATAATCGATCACAGTTTTTACGCGTGATTGTTAAATAAATAAGATCACGTTTTTATTATTTTAATCACTTTTCAAATTTTAACGCGCGTAAAAAGTGTGGTTGATAATGCCAATACCGAAATGTTCAAGCCTTAATAATTACACTAATTTCATTTTTAATCACGCTTTTTGCTTTTTTAATCACGTTTTTCGTTATTTTTAATTACACTTTTTCGTTTTTATCACGCACAAACCGCATGGTCAATAATGTGAAATCGGCTTAACAATCACACTAATTTTTATTTTTAATCACGCTTTTGGATATTTTTAATCACGCTTTGCGGTATTTTTAATAACACTTTTCGATTTTCATCACGCACAAAAAGTGTGGTCGATAATACAAAACTGAGATGTTAAAGTTTTAACAATCACACTAGTTTTATTTTTAATCATGTTTTTTTGTGTAAATAATTACCCGCAAAAAGTATAATAGAAAGTCTCGACTTTAGAACACACCCACATACACCACGCTTGACTAAACGTGATTGTAACCTTATAATCACACTTTAAAAGTGTGATGTTTCAACTGTTTTCTAGCAGTGATTTTCTTGCCAACATCAAAGGCACCATCATCAGTAGTTGCTCGCCAGCATTAAAGGCATGAGCAAAAGTTGCTAACCCTCATCAAAGTTATTATCTCAAAGTTGCTCGCCAGTATCACATGTATCGTCTCATCATTTCATGCTCATAATAAAGGCAATATCTTTGATTTTTTTTTTTACCTTTCTTTAAAGGCTTTCTCACAAGAACTTTCAAAATAAAACTGGCATTTTAAAATGCTTTCTCTCAAATTTATTTCTAAAAAATAAACTGCCTTATGAGCTATGCCACTCCATCTTCGACAAAGAAGTACGTAGGAAATCCAAAATTACATGGGTACGATCAAAATATTTTCTCGATTTTTAATAAATTTAATTTTTTAAGCATATGCATTATTCCCTTTATAAAATGATATATTTTTAGCTTTGACAACCACTCATACACACGCGTTGCTACATGAGAGGGGACATTTTGCCTCTAGAACACTCGATGGTTGGACCAATCATCTAGAAAGTTGGTTCTACATCTTTATCTTTTTCCCATTTTTCCCGAATTGATCATGTTTTGCGTTGTCCCACATAAAATAATGACTCTTTTGCTCCTTTTTCAAATCATTCAAGTCATGGATTCAGAAACGTTTAAGTTTCAAGTTCAACTCTTAAGCTAGAGGGTGCAACCGTATTCTCAAAGAACTTAAGCAATTTTCGAGATTGAGATTTCAAGTCTTCATTCGAATTCACGTAGTTTGCATTTAGTGCTTGTACTACTCTTTTCGGTCTTCTTTCAAGTCACCCGAGAGTCGAGAATCTCGAAAGAAGGAACCGTTCAAGATTAATTTGAGTTTAGGTTCGTGGTACTGAAGGTACGCTGGAGGACTAACTGGTGGTCTACAAGTAAAATTAGTATCCTTTTATTTTCTTTTAGTTGTTTTTAATATTTGAAGTACGTTTAAAATTGTTAAATAATTAGTTTACAAATTCTTCTATCTTTTGATGCATGCCACGTAGATATATCTGTTTAGGTTTTAACCTTAAAAAATCTATTTTTTCTATAAATACGTTAATTTCCTATCTTTCTATATAAAAGTTTACATGTTAACCTATCCTTTTTGAGCAATATTAAAACTTGCACCTGAGCACCATTCTGGTTAAACCCTAGGAAGAAATTTGGTTTGCTTCTAGCTTGTTTTGTAGGAATGTAGATTTAGATAGAAACCTAGCGATTATAGCTGGTTATCCTGAATAGTGATGGGGATGAACGATTATAGATCTCTAGGATTCTATTCATTGATATATAGGTTTAAATATGTGAAGTGATGCGATGACTAGAGACTAACCATGTGGCTAGACTGAGTGAGTTCTTAACACCTCCCCACTCTGTACCTTAGCCCTCGAACCTATCCTATGGTGATAAAAGGACTAAACTTCATCCACTAAGTCATTGCATAGATTCTAAGACCTTAAAATCAAGTGGCGACTCTATCTTATGGACCATCATTTTGTAGCCTTACAGTCGCACTTTTGAATTGAGGAAACCTGATTAGTTATAAATACTTTGTCCATATGTAATAAAAAAGAGAGATTTGAGCAAAAATCGTTAGCCCATCACCAATCCATGTATGCATTTCTGGGATCAGGGTATCTACACTAAGGTTATCAGAACCTCACACAAAAAGACAATTTCATTATTCATTTTCTAAAAAAACAAAGTGATCTTGCTCTGATACCAATTGAAAGACATATACGAGACATTGTGGGATAACTATAGCCATGAGTTAAGCATAAATTACAAGCATTAAAAATATGCACAAACCAGGCAAGAAGAATATACAAGATTTTTTACGAGAAAAATCTCAAATTGTGTAAAAAATCATAGGACCAGTCCAAGTTCAGGTAAAATAAGCACTATACTCAATGACAGTTATAAGACATGACTTATAAACTTATCATATAATCCAAACTAAGAGAGCAACCGTTCTTGTCGAATCTATATTCACCGTTTCCTTCATACTTGATCACCAAGCATCGAATCCACGATGCCTTCAACCTTGGAATCAACCAAGAAATCCACTCATGAAACAATAATCTAGAATCTTTTGCCTTTAAGAGCCAACAAGAATGCCTCTTAATCTCTAGGGTTAAAGAACACCTCATAGTATCATTTGGTACTTACTAGGGTTTTATCCTCATAAAAATAAGGGCCCTAGAAGTGTAAAAGGAAGCAAATTCCTATTTTACAATGTATGACAGACCTAACAAATTGTGGATTGCCAAGAAATGCAAGGCATGCAAAACAAGAAAACTACTTATTGTCACTTGATCGCTTGAGCACTAGGTAAGCTACCCGAGCGCTCAATATGCTGCGACAACTTTTCAAACTGTTGTAGAGTATATCCCAAGAACAGATTTAGACCAAAAATATAGTTAAAAGGAGTTTTGCCCAAATCAAAATTTTCAAACAAACTAAAACGTAACAGTTACAAAGCAATACCAACGTAGATCCATATAGTTTCCAACTTGAAGTAAGGTGACATTGGCTTCATACTTGTCTCTACCTAGCATGCTATAGAGGGTTTTTTTTTACCTACAAATGATGGTTAACATACACTATTATAAGATCAACAACTCCACAAAACAAAAACAAAAAAGTGCCACAAAACACAAAGTTAAATCTTCACTTTTAAAATTAAATTTTGAGTATTTTTTGAGTCACTTTTCTTAATTTGTAGAAGAACTGTTATAAGATTAAAATATCAAATATTATATTAAATTTGAGAATCAAAAGGATAACCGAAAATAAAAATTATTTTTCTTTTACACATAATAACATGAACCAAAGATCGGAGCATCTTAGTAGACACTCAGGTAAATCCCCAGCTAGTACAACCACTCTATTGTCCACTTCTAATAAACATGATTGACCCATAATCGTATAACTGTCAAAAGTGAGTAACTATTCATTAGAACTGTTATAGTCCGAATACCCATAAGCCCGAACGTAGGTTCAACGGCCAGCTATAAATTGATAGGGCTTAGCTTATTCCCAGATGAACCAACCCTTCATTGCACTCCTAGCTCCATAAGGGAGTATGCTTGCCCAGCTGGAATGCCCCATTTATTATATGGAGGGATCCCTTTACATCTTTGTTAGCAGGGAGTGGATCTTCAGCCACCATAAGTGTGTCTTGTCTTGCCAATGAAGCCGCATAGGAATGGAACAAATCTTTTCTTTTCTATCCATTCTCAATGTATGAGCTTTGGAATGAATCCAATGAAAATTTAGGTCTCTGTCTTCTTAGAAGACTCTTCTTTCCTCTTCGATGAAAGAGGGCAAATTTCTGTCGAAGAAAGAATTCTAAAAGGAGAGGACACAGCTTACGATCATTGGTTTTAATCATGCCATAGGACTTCAATTAAGACATTGCACAATGTTCCAAGGATAATTTAAACCAAGTTTTGTACACTCCACTTGTTTTAAGTGCTCCTTTCATATTTCTGAATGTCGTCGAAACAAGCATTACAGGGATGATGTATATAGCTTTCATTTTTTGTTATTCGATCCTGTCTTTTTCCTCCACATCCTTTCCTCCCCACTTTTTCATTAAATAGGAGATCAACATCAGGATATTGTACATTTGTTGGAGGTAACCTTCTTCGCTAATCTTAATAAGGTTGGTCTCACCTTCTTTCGGGGACTTGAACGATAATATCGTTGATGCCGACCACCAATTCTGTGTTGGTCATAGAATCCGAAGCTATGATTAAATATCCTAAATTCTGCATCAAAGTTTGCATAACGAACTTAAATGGGATGTGATAGCTTCTTTATGAGCTACCATTCTTGCCAATACATTATTCTCATTTTATTTTGGAGTTTCTTGGCTAAACCAGTAAGTCCTTCGACCCTCAAAGCAATGTGGTAGGCTGGTTCTACAGGTAATTTGTCCGTTGAAGATAGAATTTAAACGATCCAGTCCACAAAGAAAACAAACAAAGGGGCTCCTCAAATCAGCCCACAGTTCCTAGGCCTAGGTTCACAAGGGAGATAATTTGTAAACAACTAACTTCTCATTTTTTCTTCTCCTCATTCACAACCTATGACAGTCTCAACTTTGACTACCATCACCGAAAACTATTTTCGGCCACCATTACCGTCCGCCACTTCTAATGACCATTGTTGACTGCCATCTACACTACAACAAACAACTTCAGCAACTCTCCTCACTTTCGGTCGGCCCACCTTCAGCCATAATCCCCGATGACTACCTCCAACAATTATAGGCATTTCCAATTACACTATTGGATCATGACACTTGTCTCGCCAACAGCCTGCCTTGCCCATTACTCACTCATTTTTAATTAATATTTTATGAAAATACGTATATGCTTAAAAGGTTTATTATATACATAATTTTAAATAGAGATAGCAGTTGTTGTAATAGTAAGAGCGGCGGTGATACGGTTTCAAAGTGTAACCATTGTAGCATAGTATGATAGCGATAACCAAAGCTATTAATTTTCTTCTTTTTGCACAACTCTTTAAAATTTAGCCGATATGTGTGTTTTTATTCAGAATCATATTTACAAGATATTAAAATTATTTTGGTAAATTTTGTTCACTTTTTAGACATGTTTCAACATATGTCTTAATTTTATAATAGTTATAAAATATTCTTTAAAAATAATAGATCATTAAATATACAAATATAGCATATAAAATAATCAAGATCTAAAAATTCTAGGCTTACTTCATATAAGTTTTGAAGAAATGTTTTAAAACAAATTTTTAAAATTTTTAAATCATAATAATAAGAAGTAATGTAACATTAAATATATGAATTTAACCTATCTAAATATTTTAAATTTTCTTTTCCTAGATATTGAAATTAGGTATTTTTAAAAAATTAATATTTTTGATCTTTTTTAAAAAATAAAAAAGTAAATTAAGCATTAAATATACTAATATGATTTAGAACAACCAAAATTTATATAATTTAAACTTAGGTTGCAAGTTTGCATAGACATTGAACAAGTAATCCAAAAAATATTTTTTCAAAAAAGTTCAAAAAATATAATTGAAAAGTAATATAACATTAAATATATGAATATATCCTAATGCAAACAAGATTGAAAGATACTAATCTTACTTTGCATAGATTCTGAAAAAAATTTTATCACAAAATAATAAATATTTTTGCATTTTTAAAAGCCAAAAAATAGCAAACATTATATAAATTTAGCAAACCAAGTTTCAGCTGAGTACTAGGCTTTCAACGTTTTATGAAATATGAATATTAAGTAAAAATGGCATGGCACTTTGAATTCGATATGAGAAAATTTTTTAAAAAATAATTTTAATTGATTCATAGACCGAATAACTGTTACAGTAGTCGTAATGGCCTTAGCGGTACCGTAATAGGCCATTATAGCATTTACGGTGCCATTATGACTTTTATGGTGACCTTAACAATATTTTGGCATAAATTTTTTTAGCACAATTGTAACGGGATTATGAGGCACCAAAATTTATACGTAACCGTGCTACGTAACGGTAAAGACAAATTTTTAAAACTATGATTATATATTACTCTTGAAAAGGTTAAAACAAAAATATATCACAGGTTTATTGTAAACAAGAAATAGAAGTTATAAACGTTCACAGAAAGAAGTTATAAACTTTACCAAACATGGCATTAGATGTAACGAGAAGGAACTTTACAGGAGACTTTAGCAGCTAAGTTTGCGGGGCTCTGTAATCCAATTCTTCATGTTTTCTAAAAACGAATTACAGTCAATGAATGGTCCAGCGACACTCTCGGGTTTGCCCACCAGTTCCTATACATATTAACTATAAAAAGAACTGCCTTTGTCTCTCTCAAATTTTTTCTCTCTCTCTCTCTCTCTCTAAAGGTCTCGTTGTCATGGAGTTTTCTCCTTCATTGTTTCCACCCATGGTTTTGAAGCTAAGACAAGGTGGTATTGAGAAGAATGTTATGTTTAAATTTAGAGACTAACTGAGATAGACATTAAAGGCTTCTAGGATTGTCCTATTGAAAGAATGATGATGCCGGACGACGCCACGAATCCACCGGAACAACTTTCCATTGTAATATATTCTGAACTCCAAACCTTTTCTTCACCATATTCTCGCATTTCCATGTCTCAACCATACAAAGAAAAATCAATTTATGCATATTAATTTGTTTCATTTGCTTATTTTTCGCTTTTCCAAGTTTATGGACATAAACCGCACGGGTAGCCTAGCGATCAAAAGGTGAACTTTGGAACAAAGTTATGAACCCTAAATTCAAACTTTTTGCGTTCGAGTTTTGGTGTTATCTCTCGAGTTTAATCAATACTTGTAATTTATGGGTGATAATTGGTATTACGGGTGTTGGTGCTCTTTTCGTTAAAAGATTTTTTTCATTAAAAAAGAAGAAGTTTATGGGCATGATAAACTAGTTTGCAACTTTGCATGCTGCTTTTATTTTATAGAATTTTCTCATTAATGTTTACATTCTTTATTGTATTTGTGTTGAGTCAGATCTCTTAATGAGCTCAATTTGTTTGATGAATTCACCCATTTATATATAGACAGATCTTTTATTCAATTTCAAATATGTGAATTATATTTCTATATTTTTTATGTTCTTTATTCCCCAAATTATTCATTTAAAACTTACAAATTGTCTTGTGATCCTTTTGTGATTCTCATGGATCACAATTAATATAGAGTATGTGATGGTTTATATATACTCTTATCTTTATCATAATATATTTCATTTTACTTTGGCAATGTCCTTTTCTTTGAATCTTTCCAACATATCATTAGTCCTTTTCCTTTTGAAGAAAAAAAAAGTCAGCACCAATTTAAAATTGTAACACTAATGGTTTTAAGCAAGGTAAATCATGTTTGAATTTAATTGAAAATTTTAAAAGGGTGCCTCATGTTTGGAGAAAAACAATATAGGGGCTCATCTTGGCAATTTCATAATAAGGAAATGAATAAGCTACTCATTATTAGTTTGAGAACTTGATGCAATCAGCCACGGCTAAGGTTTTAAATATCAGCTAATATATATCGTATTAACGGATATATATAAGAAATTTGGACATTAGATAGTAATTTTTACTAATATAATTGTCAATACTATCTAATATCGATCAACACTTATATGACCATATATCTGATATTGAAAAATAGTCTAATACCGTTATTTAAAACCTTAATCACGACTCATTTCAACACATAAATGAGAAGAAATCTTGATTTTTTATTAATTGCAAGGTTGGCCACCAAAGAGTCTGCAATAACCTAGTCATGAATTCTCCTCTATAATAGTTGTCCAAAAACTTGTGGCATATAAGCTTTATGTGCTTCATGTTTGAGTTTCCTAATTGATTCTTTTATTCAGTTGGTTTGACGTTGGAATTAGTTCTTCGACAAACTCAGAAAAAAAAAAAGACCTCAAAAAATAACCATATTTTAAAATAAACAGTTTAAATATACTTTAAGTGTGGCATACGAAACATAGCATGAAATTATGTGTTCTTTCGGGGATTGTTTTCTGGGTTCCAGAAAATTTTTTAAGTGTGGCACAAAAAATACAACGTTAAATTACAAGTTCTTTTACTCACTTGGTTCTTCAACAAACCCAGAAAAAAATACCTCAAGCAATACCCATAATTTAAAATAAACTGTTTAAATACACTTTTAAGTATGGCCCACAAAACACAACGTTAAATTATGTGTTCTTTCTGGAACTGTTTTTCTGAGTTCATAGAATTTATCTGAAGGAAGCACCACACATGCATGACATTATGGGGGATATTAGTGCTATTAAATTCTCGTTGTCTGTCCAATTTTGAATATTTCTGTATCTTGCACTACCATGAACTTCCCTTCTTTGCCAATGTCGTTCAACTTTTGTCCTTCTTGTGTACATTAGTTCCCACAGCTCACATGGGACACAAATACATATCTTTCTCTTCTTTGCACAATATATTCATCACGCGACCATCCTGCTTAGGAGAACCTAGTCCTTGTTTGAATCTGCTTTTTATTGACTTTTTTTCAATATGGTTCTAGCATCTTTTATGGGTGATTTACAAAACCATTAGTTTCTTTAGCTTTTTTGGGAAATTTATTTATTTATTGTTATTTTACCGAAAGCTAAAACTAAAAGCTAGTAAAACAAATATAGATTGAATAGATTAAAAAAGTAATCTAAACAACGTTGTTGTTCGTTGATCAAGTATTAACACTAAAAGCTTGGCGTGCAACAATCACGAAATTAACAAATAGGCCATGTTGGTTTTGAACATGTTGGTTTTGAATGATTAATAGAGATAGAATTGGATAAAAAGTAAGTAGTATTTGAAATTTTAGAGTTTGTCTTCTTGAATTGTTTGTCTCATGTTTGGTTCTTTAAATTGAATTATTAATTTTTCATGTGAGAGATTAGCTCGTATCCAAAATACATGGGATTGACAATTCCTCTTCCTCGGTCCCTCCTAGCACTATTATCCCCTTCGGATATATTATTTTCCTCTTTACTTGACCATCAAAATATTGTTATTAATATCACATATATATAACCTTATTTTAAATATCTTATTATATAAAAAATACCTAAAACCTATGTATTATTATTTTTTTTTATCTTATTCAATCCAAAAGGTAGAGTGCCTAAACCCCATATCTTTAGAGACAGAAGGAGAGGGAGAGGGAGAGGTAGAGGGAGAGATTCCTAATGTTGCAAAGGGTCATATAAATTTGATTGATTGATATGGCCAGAGTGGAGTTGAGAAGAAGGTTGATGCTTAATTTGTTCAACAGAAATCAGTTTTTAACCACAAAATATGTATTAAACACCTTATTTTTCTTATAAAACCCAAGAGCAGTACCATCTAGCTCCTGCACACTACAATATGCAGATCAACCATGCCACCCATCATCTACAAGCAAAGGTCATATGTCTGGTTTTATGATATATATATATGTATGTATGTATGTATGTATGTATGTATTTACTGCACAATAATTCATGATCCAATTAACATTTTTTTTTTTTTGGCTTTCTCAGGAAGATCTTCCGAGTCCTTTAAGCGCTCAAATTCTTGAATTATGTGACCCTGAATTATTCTCAGAACCAGTACAAAACCCCGAAGTTAATTCTAGTCCTACTTGTTGCTATGAAGAAAACTCTTCCTTCACCACAAATCTTTCCTTTGCACAAGAAAAATACTGCACAAAAAACACCTTCGCCGCCGCCACAAACGCCGCTGCACCACCGGCCACCTTCACCACACCCCCTCCAACCACCGCCAACGCCACCTTCACCCATATTAACCCCGGCAGCCTCTCCATAATCTTTGACTCCCCGGATGACATCGAGAACGATATCTCGGCGTCCATAGACTTCTCTCCATCAACTCCATTTTCCGGCCACCCATTCCTCTTCCACCAACAAGACCAGTTTGATCTATCTTCTCTTCAACATCAAAACACCGCCATTAATGGACTCTCACAGTACCATCCCAACCCGGCCGTCCCTCTCGCTGGGGTTCCTCCTCCTCCTCTGCCTTCTTTTTTCGAAGAGGAATGCTTGTCTCTGATTCCTTCTTCTTACGTTCGGTTCAACTCTTCTTCTTCCTCTTGCTCAGCCTTTCTCGACCCCGGTGGGACGGCCGGGACGTACCTGCCGGGAAGCTTGAGTAGTGCAATGTCGGCGGCGGCGGAGGGGTCTGGGATTTTCAATGGGAGTGTGTACATGGGAGGTGATCAGCTGCAGATTCAGGAATTGGAGTTTCAGGGAGAGAGTGGTGGGATCTTCTATCCGGAGCCATTGCCAAGGATTTACAACACTACTGAGATACAGGTACTGCCAAGCTGAATCCTTATTCGAGTAATTATTATTTAATTGGAGTAATTATTTCGCATTATCGAAGTACGCGCTGATAAATCTACGTAATTCTTCCTATTAATATATTAACCATAAATTATATAATAAAAACATAATAATTTATTTTTGTTGAGTAGTTATGAGATAAAATATGACACACATCATATAAATTACGATTATTTATTTATAAAGAATATCACGTGACATTACCTACGTAGTACTCCAAGAATACCTAATAATTTGTCTATTATTTAATGGTTGTATCATTGTTTACACGATACTATCATCTAATGACATAATAAAAAATAGTCAGAGTGTAATAGTAGAGTAATTATTCGGTGCACCCGGAGTACCACATGACAAATTTACGTCGTAGTCTCACTCAATATAATAGCGACAAATTTTATAATAAAAATATAATAACTTACTTTTATTAGGTAATTAGAAGACAAAGGGTGATTCACATTATATAGATTGTAATCATTTATTTGTCCAGAATACCACGTAGTATCGTTTATATAGTACCTAATAATTTGCCAAAATAATGTGGACTACTTTTATTTTTAAATAAGAGACTAAAAATAATTCACTTAATATAGATCGAACATTTTTATTTGTTAAAAACACCATATGTTATTGCTAACATGGTACTCTGATAACATTTAATAATTCGCCTCCTCCGGTTCGTGCTTGTTTATTAACCCAAATTAAAATTTAACTATTTTTTATTAAAAAAGTTATAAATTAAATCTTTTTGGCAAATCGTTCTGAACATATAAGAAAACAGATCATAAGGTTCACTTCTAAATATATTTTTATCAAAATCAGTTGCTTCACATTTTATTATTCTTTATATACCTTTTACATGCAAATATATTAACTGTGTCACCTAGAGATGAAACTAGGATTCTACCGATGAGTGGGCCATAAATATGCAATTGGGGCAAATTTGCTAAAATTAATAGTTCATACATTATAATTTGTAACAAAAATTATAAGTATTTAGTAAAAATTATAATTTGTACTTAAATAGAAAAAAAAATAGTAATTATTTATAACAGAAATTGTAATTATTTAAAAAAAATTGTAATTTATAATTAAAATTAGTAGTAAAAAAATAAAAATTATTTAGCAATTACTTTGCTAAACACCCTTTTAAATCTTATCAAGTTGGATTGGATTTAAATGATAAAAATAATTTATTAAATATAAATAATGCTATTGTCCTTATTTTGTGTTGTCTCCTTTAGTTTTAATTTAATTTTATAATCATAGTCAGGATAATTTTTACAATTGGTTGCTCTCTTGATATACCCAATTTTATAAAAATGTCATCAAGTTAAAACAAGGATCGTAAACTATTTATAAGCTAATGCTTTTATTTTAGTTCTAAATTGGTTGAAGAAAATAGAAAGGCTTGTGCATCAAAGTTGGTCCAAAAATAGATGAAAAATGAGTTGAGGTAGCAAATAGGAGGAATGGGCCTTGCAATTTAGAGAGTTAGAGACTTAGCCCTCATTTGGCAAATCGATTTAAAACTAATTTTTTTTGGTTTTTTTGATTTAAAATTCAAACAATTAAAAAGTTAAAAAGTTTCGTTTTCCTACCCTCAACTTTTACTTATTGACTTTTTGACTTTTTAACTTTTTTGATAATAATTTTTAATTTTATCCTTTGATTTTTTGGTTTTTTGACAAAATCTCATTTAGACTGAATAACAATCTTATAATTCTATATCCGGTTTATTTGGCTTTTATATGACTTAAAAATCACTAATTTCTTAATCAAATGAACGTTTGACTTTTTGGCTTAAAGCTAAAAAGCGGCTTAAAGCTAAGTTGCCAAATGAACGGTACTCACGAGCCTTTGTTTGGTTTAATTTTTTTTTTCTTAATATTTTTGCTTAAAAGTTTCTTTAAAAGCTTACTTGTTTAGCTTTCTACTGTAATAAATTATTTTTTTATATCTTTCCATATTTATTTTTTTATAAAAAAATAAAAAATTAAAAAATACTTATAAAAAAAAACTAACCCAAACATACGCTTAGTCTAAGAGCCTATAAGTACATGTAGGAATGAGTTGCTTAAAGGCCTAAGGGGTTCATGGACCATATTGTCTGTGCATAGGTCTTTCAGCTCCCATATTTAACATGCATATTTAGCATGCATACTTAAACGGTGACGTAGCGAGTTAATTTTTTATTTATTATAAATTAAAAACATATATAATTTTAAATATATAAATTTATTTTTTATAATATTTGAATTTTTGAAATGCATTTGTCGAGATTTATTAAATAAGACTCATATTTAATAGAAGATTTTGTAAAACAATAACCAAAAATTTTGATTAATTTTCAACAAGTCCATTTTCAAGGAAATTTTTAAAAAAAACAACCGATAAATTTGATTTCTTTTTATCAGTTTAGAACAAAGAAATTCTTTGATTCCAAAGAAGAATAAAATCTATAAATTTTTATTTTTAAAAATAATTTTCTAATTTCAAAATTGAGAAATTTATGAATGTTAACATATATATTGAGAAATTTAATAATTTTTTAGTGCTTAAATTATGATTTTGTTTTAAAATTTTACTTTATTTGTAAGTTTTAAAGCTCAAGAAAAAATTATCAAACACTTGCTGTTCAAGAATTCTTGATTTTAAAACTATAATTTTTAAAAATTTTAACCCTGATGTTGTTAATTTACACAGTAAAAATTAAAAAATGAAAAATTTTACAAATAGGAAAAAAAACTCGCAACAAAAAAAATTCTCCATTTATTTTTTATATAATTTTATATTCTATATGAGTTTTGTTTGGTAGAATGCAATGGGGTTTTAAGAATATTTTTAAAAAATACGTATATTCTTTTGGGTAATTTTAAAAAAACAATACATATATTAAGTTATGAAAGTTTAAACTTTTCAATTAAAAATATAACTAACTCATCAAAAACTACTTAAATGAGGGTATATGTATCATAATCAAAATTTACATTTAAAAATAAGATCTTAGCTTAAAAAATGGGAATTTCAGCCAAAGGTTCAAAAAAATAAATTTTAACGCGCAAGATCCAAACAAAAATTTCAATGCGCAAAGTCTAACTACGTGATTTTTCTCAAAAATACCAAGTTAACAGATAAATTTATCTGTTTTACATAACAAATAAATAAATTTATTTATTTGATATTCATATGTTATTTATTTGATATTCATCTGTTTAATATGCAAATAGATAAATTTATCTATTTGTATATCTATTTGCACATCAATACAGATAATGTAAACAGATAAATTTATTTGTATTCTTTATACGTACTTTCAAGAAAACAGATAATGCAAACAGATAAATTTATCTGTGTTCTTTATACGTACTTTTAATAAAACAAATAAATTTATCTGTATTCTTTACATGTATTTTCAATAAAAGACAGATAAATTTATCTCTATTCTTTATACATATTTTAAAAATATACAGATAAATTTATTTGTGTTCTTTATACGTGTTTACAATAAGACAGATAAATTTATCTGTATTCTTTATATATATTTTGAAAGGTACAAATAAATTTATCTGTGTTCTTTATACATGTACTTACAATAAGACTAATGAATTTATCTGTGATTTTTATACGTGATTACAATACGACAGATAAATTTATATGTACAAAGGGTATTTTTGTCTTAAAAAATCATAAATGCATCAATAGAGGACCTTGCATGTTAAAACTTTTATGAGGATAGATCTTGGTAATTAAAAAATATTATGCTGGATGAATAATGAAAAATATGATTTTTTTTTGTTTGATAGAAAATAATATTTTAGTGATTTAATCAATCACATTCACGAAATAAGAGCAGCAAGAAGAAAACACGACACGCAGATTTTTTACGTGAAAAAAACCTAATAGGTAAACAATTACGGGACTACCAAGTTCAGGAATTAAGCACTATAACGCAAACAGCTACAATACAACTTACATAATCTTTGATCGACTCCTCAATCTTCTAATCCTAAGCTTATATGCCGAATTCTCGTTCATCGTTCTCTTCTTCATTCCTACTGCAACGAATCCTCGTAACAGTTTCTCCAGCAGAATTCTCTGTTGGAACTTAGAACGCCGTCTAAGATTTTCTTTTGAATGATCTTCGATGTTTTTAGAGGCACGAAACACTCTTTTGAATTATGCTTTAAAGCTCTGAATATCTGAATATCAAAGTGTATATCGTGCATTCTTAATAACCCTTATATAGATCATTAATACCCAAACTAGCATAACTTTAATTCAATTAAAACGCCTGGGGTTCGCTCGAATGGTCTTTTGGGTGCTTGAGCGGTCAGGTGGCCGAGTAATGCTATTGAATCATCCTTTGATTGCTTATACCATAGGCTGGTACAGTTGTACCATGAACTCAATCTTGGATTAGGACTCTTATAACTAATCAAACATAGATAACTAAGAACTAGATCCTTAAAGGATTCTAGATTGACGCAGAACCTTATAAAACCTATCCTAATATAAAATAGAGTTTTTATGACATAAAAACACCCTTGATTTCCATTTAAAACAAAATAGAAATTAATATAAATTAATTTTTTTATAATTTCTCCCTTGGCAATTCTAGGTATACATAACACAACACAGCTTAGCTAAAAAGTCATCTTCCAAGTAAAGTTCTTCAACCATTGAAAAACTTCTTCCAACCCTTCAAAAACAAACACCCAAGCAACCATGAAGCTAAACATTAACCATAAGATAACTGAATTGTCCAAAACAAACATAAATGCATCCATTTATATATGCATGCCACCAGTTCCAAGAAAGTAAACCATTGTAACAAAATAAGCATAAACCAATGTATCTTAAAAAAACAAAATAACCCATGTAGCCCATGTACTTCAATTAACCATCAAGACAAATATACCAATCAATCAAAAACATGTCAAAAATGTAATGGTTGTATTGTTGAAGCTGATCAACCTTAGTCTCAAAAGAGGTGAATCTAGCGTGGAGAGTAGATCGAGAGGACTCCCCCTCTGATGCTGATGGAGTAAAGGCGCTCGAAATTTTATCTGTGTCGTCCTCCTCCTCAGAGTCAGATATAGCAACAGGAGTAGGAATGTGAGCAACATTCTGAGAATAAGTGCGTCAGGTGATAGATTTGGTGATGTGCAAATTATGGAGGCCAATAGGAGGATGAAAAGAAGGAAGGATCGAATGAAATTGGAGAGGAACAGACTATAGGGAAGGGCAACGGTTTTGTTGCCGTGGGAAACTCTCAGCATGGACTGAAGAAAAATGCGAGCCAAATTTATTCGTCTATCCGGAATAATTAGAAAAAGTTCAAGCCCCCCCTCCTAATTAATGTCTGGCACATGCCCCCGAGGATGAATGTTTGCACTGACAATGATGTTCAAAAGACAAAATGTAGGAGTTAGTTCCTTTTGAAAAATGTAGCCACCTACCCATTTCCGTGGTTTGCCACACAAGGCTATGGCAATCTCAGAGTAGGACTAACTAAGATTGGTGAGAACTGGAAGATAGTAAAAAATAAGAGGATTTGTATAACCCATATGAGCAATAAGAAAGTTAGGGTCCATAAGTATATGGTTGCCTTGAACATAAGTTTTGAATTTGAACCAACGGGTCTCTAAGTCATACATGTTCGAGTAGAATTCCCTAACTAAATCAACAAGAACTTCTCCTTTAACTTGAAGGAAAGGGGTTCAACTTAGTTGTTTAAACATTTGGGGAATTCCGAACTCAAAAAATTCTGACACAATTACCTTCTTCTCTAACAGAATAGGTCGGTCAGCAAACAAGTGGGTAAACTTCTCTTCACCTTCTAGAGATCGGAATCATATTTTATCAAATTGAGTTTTGGTCTGCCCAACAGTCTTCTTTGTGAGAAGAGGCATGTTCCTATAAAAATCAATCCAAACAACATGTATTAGATCATGAATTTGTGCAACAACTCAAACACCCAATGCAAATATCCAGTTCAGTCATATCATTTCAAAAGTCAAGACCAACAAACATAACATACTTCTATGAAGCAAATCTAATCTCCAACCATTGACCTAATCAATATGCTGAAATTGTTATTGCACAGAACCCAAAAGCAGTTACTATGAAACATTAATTGCGACAACTCTCTTCATGGTGTGAATAACAAAAACACAAGTCTCTTGATGAAAATGAAATCTCATAAATATCACAAAGCCCAATATCACCCAATCGTATGTAAACCATCTAAATGTACTGACCATCAATTCTCACAATAGAATGAGTTACGCATATGCAATGAACACGGATAGAATCAAAAGCTTAGTTCAGATTACTTAGGCCATAAGTTAAACATATGGTATGCAAGATAAGGTCATTGTGAGTAAAGTCTGTGTTCATCCACCAAAACTCACCAAGAAGGCAACCAAACACACGAAAACATCCAAGGAGAGATACAAAGCTTCTAGATATAGACAATCAAAAAAATAGCAAGGTGCCTAGACAAGAAACCCTAGGCTTAGTCAAGGGTTCTTCAACAAGAACCACGATAAACCCTAAGTGTGTTGGTTAATAAACGATCTCGCACTCACAACTCAAACAGAATCTCATTTTGATAGACCATGTATGTGAGAAACATCAAGAACAAGGATCAAAACTCAAACACACACCAAAAAAAACTTCAATTGAGACCCTAGAACCTTGAATCCAACGACACTGACCATAAAACATAGGGATTTAAACTTACCTTTGTGGAGAGAAGATTAATCGAGCCCTAGATCCTCGAATACGGAGCAAAGTCTTAGCTAGGGAATAAAAACACCAAGAGATTTAGGGGTAAAAAGGGAATGAAATGAATAGAGGGAAACCAAAAGTCTTGTTTTAAAATCCTGGATCGCGACAGTCCGCTCGAGCGCTCAGAGTCCCGTTCAAGCGGATGATTGACAAAAGTCGAGACAGCTCGAGCACACAAAAGGTCACTCGAGTAAGGTGCAGGCTGAGACTGAGGACACTTATACGCGCTCGAGCGCACAGAAGGCCGCTCGAATCTACTCAAGCATAAGTTTTGAATTTGAACCAATAGGTTTGTAAGTCATACATGTTCGAACAGAATTCCCTAACTAAATCAACAAGAACTTCTCCTTCAACTTGAAGAAAGGGGGTCCGACCTAGTTGTTCAAACATTTGGGAATTCCAAACTCAGAAAAGTCAGACATAATTACCTTCTTCTCTAACAAAATAGGTATGTCAGCAAACAAGTGGGTAAACTTCTCTTCACCTTCTAGAAATCGGAATCGTGCTTTATCAAACTGAGTCTGGGTCTGCCCAGCAGTCTTCTTTGTGTGAAGAGGCATGTTCCTATAAAAATCAATCCAAACGACATGTATTAGATCATAAATTTGTGCAACAACTCAAACACTCAATGCAAATATCCAGTTCAGTTATATCATTTCAAAAGTCAAGACCAACAAACATAACCTACTTCTATGAAGCAAATCTAATCTCCAACCATCAACCAAATCAATATGCTGATATTGTTATTGCACATGACCCAAAAGCAGTTACTACGAAACATTAATGGCAATAACTCTCTTCATGAAGTGAAACACATGAACACAAGTCTCTTGATGAAAATGAAATCTCACAAATATCACAAAGCACAATATCACCCAATCATACGTAAACCATCTTAATGTATTGACCATCAATTCTAAAAATAGAATGAGTTACACATATGCAATGAACATGGATAGAATCCAAAACTTAGTTCAGATTACTCAGGCCATAAGTCAAACATATAGTGTGCAAGATAAGGTCATTGTGAGTAGAGTCTGTGTTCATGCACCAAAACTCACTAAGAAGCCAACCAAACACACGAAAACATCCAAGGAGAGATACGAAACTTTTAGATATAGACATTAAAAAAAATAGCAAGGTTCCTAGACAAGAAACCCTAGGCTCGGTCAAGGGTTCTTCAACAAGAACCACGATAAACCCTAAGTGTGTTGGTCAACAAACGATCTCGCACTCACAACTCAAACAGAATCTCATTTTGATGGACCATGTATGTGAGAAACATCAAGAACAAGGATCAAAACTCAAGCACACACATAAAAAAAAATCAATTGAGACCGTAGAACCTTGAATCCAACGACACCGACCATAAAACATAGGGATTTGAACTTACATTTGTGGAGGGAAGACGAATCGAGCCCTAAATTCTCGAATACAGAGCAAAATCTTAGCTAGGGAATAAAAACACCGAGAGATTTAGGGGTAAGATGGGAAAGAAATGAATAGAGGGAAACCAAAAGTCCTATTTTAAAATCCTGGATCGTGAAAGTCCGCTCGAGCACTCAGAGTCTCGCTCGAGCTGTTGATTAATAGAGGCTGAGACAGCTCGAGCGCACAAAAGGTCGCTCGAGTGAGGTGCAGGCTGAAACAGAGGACACTTATACACGCTTAAGCGCGCAGAAGGCTGCTCGAGCGAGTAACAACCCAAGACAAAGGAAGCATTTAACCCGCTCGAGCATAGAGAGAGCCGCTCGAGTGATGTACTGGTTGAGCTAAACCTAGTGAAGCATAACAATGAATATAAAAGGAGCAAAAAACAAATTTTGGCATTTTGAAAAAAAGCGACTTATTATCTAAACAAAAAAACATAAACAGTTACTCAAAACTGTAACTCAGAATCTCAGACAAATAAGAGTAATCCAATTGTGAAACATGGGAAACTAGAGTCACAAAACCCTATCAATGAGGACTTATAAAAGTTATGCAACAAACCTTTGAGGGACTTATTCACATGGGCAATGATTAACATATGTGAGATCCATAGACGATAGAAACAACTGGAAATTAGTCAAGAAACACACAATCTGAAGTCAAATCAAGTAAGGTCCTAATGTATGGATGTACGGAAGCTCCCCCTCATAAAGAACGATATATAAAAAAATTATGCTGTATTTGGCGGCTTTCACACTAATATGAACAAAAAGGTAAGATTCGCATAGGTAATCATTTCCATTAGCATGAAAGTACATTTGCATAAATGGTGATTGACACACTAACATGAACAAAAAAGCATAGTTCATATATGTAGCCATTTTCACAAGTCAAAAAATGTAGCATAACCAACGGCTTTCACACTATAACAAACAAGAAAGCAAGATTTATATAGGTAGCCATTTCTATAAGTATTATATAGCACACACAGTTCTAAGTAAGAGTAGAACAATAAATAGATAATTAGATGGGGGTGGTTATAGATATCAACATCAACAATAGGATTCTACTATAACGGTCAATCAATTAGTGTTTCTCAACCTACATCCAGTCTGTGTCACATGTATATTTAACTGCACATACAATAATCATAACATGAAAAATTTTTCTCAGTGATTCACAGTAAGCATAAACTTTCATGACTTCCTGACAGCAATACTTCAGACAATATTTTGAGGTGTTTCACACAAGATTAAACCACTAGTTCGAATTTAGAGAACAATTGAGAATAACAAAGACACAATTTTTTTTTTAAACTTAAAATTCCAATTCCAATAGATTTCCTAAGGAATTCAAACCGAAATGCTTTATGAGATTTTGTCAGCAAATCAGGCAATTGCCGTTCAGTGTCAATGTACTCAAGAGTGATAGTGTTATCCTTAACTAACTGACAAATGAAATGATGTCTAATTTTAATATGCTTAGTCTTAGAGTGTTGAACCATATTTTTTGAAATGTTTATTGCACTTGTGTTATCACAATAGATGACAACAGACTCTTGGTAAGACCATAATCAGATAGCATTTGTTTCATCCAAAACAATTGAGTACAACAACTAACAGCAGCAATATACTTAACCTCAGCAGTAAATAAGGATATAGCATTCTGTTTTTTACTATGCCAAGACACCAAATTGTTACCGATATAGAAGCAACCTCCTGATGTGTTTTTTTTGTCATCTGCACTTCCAACCCAATTAGCACCAGAAAATCCTTCAATATTTGAATTAGTATCTTTGGAAAATCAAATACCAAACTCAACAGTGGAATTCACATATCGAATGATTCTTTTAACATTAGTTAAATGTGATTCTTTAGGGTTTGACTGATATTATGCACAAATACCAACATTAAAAGCAATGTCAAGTCTACTGGCTATAAGATACAACAGACTCTCGATCATACTTCTGAACATGTTTTGATCAATATTTTGACCTTTTTCATCTTTTAATGTTTCACAGATGTACTCATCGGGGTTCGAATGAGTTTAGTAGATTCTAGCTTAAACCTCTTAACTAAGCCTTTGGCATATTTTGACTGTGAGATGAAAATTCATTCATCAAACTGTTTAATTTGTAAACCTAGGAAGTAGTTTAGTTCACCTACCATACTCATTTCAAATTCCTTATGCATACATTTTGGAAACAGGAAGGAAAAGAAATTCACAAGTGGAACCAAACACAATATCATCAACATATATCTGTGCAACCACAATATCTTTCTTGTCTTTTTTATGAAAAGAGTCTTATCCACACTTCCTTTAATGAAATCATGGTTAACTAAGAAGGTGGTTAGGCGTTCATACCATACTCGAAGCTCTTGTTTCAACCCACACAATGCTCTTTTGAGCTTATATACGTGGATAGTATGGATCCTCAAAGCCATTAGGCTGTTCAACATAGGCTACTTCTTTCAACTGGCCATTTAAGAAGGCACTTTTCATATCCATCTGGTACAATTTGAAATTTAAAAAATAAGCCACAGCAAGAAGAATACAAATAGATTCTAATCTAGCCATAGGTGCAAAGGTCTCGTCAAAAATTTTTTTTTTTTACTTGTGTGTACCCTTGTTCCACTAACCTAGCTTTATTTCTCACAACAATTCTATGTTTATCAGACCTGTTCTTGAAAATCCACTTAGTGCCAATGACATTTACATTCTCAAGTTTAGGCACTAACTCCCAAATATCATTCCTGACAAATTGTTCGAGTTTCTCATGCATAACATTCATCCAACAATCGTCATTCAGAGCCTCTTTCACATTTTTTGGCTCAATCAAAGACACGTAACACAAATGACTTATCTGATTTACCTAATTTTGCATTTGTCGGTGTGTCATCATTGGTTTTATTACCTCTCCAATCACCTATTTCAATGGATGATTTAGCTTAACTCGTTAGGAGGGTTCTAATGCTGCTTGCTCCTCTGGTGCTGTCACACTGTCAGACCTTGCATCCACTATTTGTTTAGGAGATATGGGCTAAACTGGATCTTCAAGTATCTGAGAGTTAGTCTGTTCTGCTTCCGGTATCAATGCCTCTTCAGAAGTTCTTGCATCATCAACAACTACATTAATAGATTCCATAACAGTAAAAGTGCATAAATTATAAACTCTATAAGCTCTACTATTAATGAATTAGCCAAGAAATATCCCATCATCACTTTTGGAGTCAAATTTACCCAACTTTCATGATCTTTTAATATGTAGCATTTGCTCTCAAAAGTTCTGAAATATTTCACATTAGGCTTTTTACCTTTCCATAACTCATAAGCAATCTGTTTGATGCCAAGTCGTAAACAAACTCGATTAATAACATAGCAAGCAATATTTATGGACTCGGCCCAAAATTTGAGATGAATATTTTTATCATAAAGCATAACCCTGGTCATCTCCTATAACACTCTATTTTTCCATCCCACTACACCATTTTATTGTGGTGTTTTAGGAACGGAGAACTCATGTTGAATTTCCTGTTCGACACAAAAATTCGAGAATTCAGAGTTCTCAAATTCTTTTCCATGATCTGATCTAATCTTTGTGATGTGGTAATTCTTCACTTCCTATTCATTATTCAATCTAAGACATAGGGATTTAAAAATAACAAGCGTGTAAGATTTTTTTGCAAAAAGTTTATCCAGGTAAATCTAGAAAATTTATCCACCACAAAAAAGATATATTTCATGTCACATATACTCTCTATTCTAGTAAACCCATAAGATCCATATGAAGAAGTTGCAGTAGATATTGAGTAGCAAGCTAATTTATTTTTTTTTTGTGCGGGATTTTAATTTGTTTAACTAGTTGACAAAGTCCACAAACAACTTTGTATTACTGCTCAGCTTTGGAATGCCATTAACCAATTCAAAATTTGCAAGCTTAGATAAGTCTTTGTAGTTAATATGATCCAAACGATGATGCCACAATTCAGTTTCATCATTCTTAGCTAAATGACATATTAGATCGATTTTAGAAAAAAATTCATAGCAGTTATTAGAAGTTCGAATACCATGAATAACAGTTCTTTTATTTCTATAAAAAATCAGACATTCAGTTTTAGTAAGATAAACTTCATGGTGTGTATTGCACATTTGACTAATGCTGAGTAAGTTTGCTTTTAAACCGTCTACGAGAAGGATATTGTCCAATTTAGGTAACCCTGGAGAACTAATGGATCCTCTGTCAATAATCTTACATGAGATTCTATACCCAAATGTGCCAAGTCCTTTATCATATGGATTAATACTCAAGAATAGGGACTTATCGCCTAACATATGTCGAGAACAACCGCTGTCCAAATACCACATAAAAGAATTTTGAGCTTTTAAAGCGGTGTGAATAACATGACATTTCAAATTAGACTTTCTGACCCAGACAACACGAATTTTAGGAAAAGGTTTGGTTTAATTGCTGGGTTTCTGGCCAAAATATGGTCTCTGTCAGTTGTCCGCTCCAGCGCTCCGACAGTCCGCTCGAGCGCCCAACTACCAACGAGCTTTTCATGCACCAACTTGATTTGGTCATGCAGTTTTTCAGATTTTCTTTCATACTGATATGAACATACAGCTTTCAACTTTCTGTAAAAAGATCGGATGTGACCCACAATACCACAATAATAACAGATAAGCACAAATTTTTCAAAACTGATTGATTGTGGCGAAGATTTTTGAAAATAGTTTCTCAAAAATTGGGTCTGGAATTGACCAGTCTTTTTCAAAATATTTTGATCCGAATCTGTAGATATGTGAATAGCTTTAACAAAATTGATTTTACATGATATCTTCAAGACATAAGAATTTTCAACATACCTAAGTTCGGTTTGGTCTGACGCTACAATTTTGAACACTTAGAATTTATTCCAAGCTTAGGGATCCTACATTTAACTTTTTGAGAATGATATTAGCAGTATTCAAATTAGATTCCAATTCTTTGATTTTTGTCTCAAACGAGAATTTTAACGTTATTACATTTTGTAATTCATGTTCTAATTCCAAAACTTTTGATTTGAGGGAATTACAAGATTCAATAAGCTCATTCATCTGTTTGTCAGAACTGACTAGCTTTTTAGACATTTTAGATTTAAAAATTTTCAATTCAGAAACAAGAGCTTGAGACTCGGTCAATTCTGATTTATGGCCTTCGTTCTCATTTTCAAAGATTCTAATATTTAGTGACAGTTTAGTGATAACTTTTGTCATTTTATAACTCTCTCTATGCAGTTTATCATAAACCCATTGAAGATTTTTTTCACTACCATTGTCTGAATCTGAACCTGAATCTGAATCCTCTTTTTCGGAATCACTATGAGAAACACCTGATTCTTGGTCAGATTATTTAGATTTAGATGAGCCAACCAATGCAGTAAAAGTCACAAAATTACACTCTTCATTATCTAGTTTGGATTCTATTTTATCACTTAACTCATCATCTCACGTGACAAAAAAAAAACTTTTTCTTTCTTTTTTTTTATGTGGACAATTATGAGCAATATGACCATACTCCTGACATTCAAAATACTGTATTGTCTGGTTTTGATTTTTTGAAAAACATTTCTCATTTTTTACAACATTCTTACTTTTGTCACTAATTTTTCCAGACTTGTCCTTAAAGTTAAATTTTTTATTTAAAATAATTTTTTTTAAAGAATAAAATTCACAACTTTGGAGTTAAAATTCATCTCATCTTCAGTAGATTCTATGTCAACCTTTGAAGATTTCAAAGCAATACCTTTAGAATTTTTAGATTGACGGAGAATCGACTTATAAGTCTAAAGGTTTCCAATCAACTGTTCCATTTTAAAAAGATTAATGTCTTTGCTTTCTTCAATAGCGCTAACTTTTGATTGAAATCTTTCAGGTAGTAACCGTATAATTTTTCGAGTAATATGAGATTTTGAAATTTCTTCTCCAAGTATAAAATAGAAATTCACAATATTACTCAATTTTGCATAAAATTCATCAAAGGTCTCACTTTCTTCAATTCTTAAAATTTCAAAACTAGTAGTGAGTTTTTGAAGTTTTGAAATTTTTACAATTATAGTACCTTTATGAGTGACCCCATGGATATCCCATGCTTCTTTAATAATTTTACACATGCAAATTCATCGAAATTCTTCCGGTGTGACACCACTAAAAATGTCATTGATAGCCTTGCTATTCCAACTTATATTTTTAAAATCTTTTTTATCCCACTGTTCGGATGGTTTTAAAATAAAATCATTCCTAGATTTAATAGTAAGTCAGGTATAGCTATTTACAACAGAGATCCAAACTCTTTCATCAATAGATTTCAAAAAAAAAAATCCCATTTGAGCTTTCCAATAAGGGTAGTTTTCTCCATCTAACATGGGTAGTCGTACGGTTGAGTTTTCTTCTCTAAGAAATTCAATGATTAAGATTGATTATGACTATTTTTTTTAAAAATATTATTTTTGAAAAAAAAGTTTTTAATCAAAAAAATTTTTAACCTTTTTTTAATAAAAAAATTATAATTATTTTTGAGGAAAAAAAATCAGCTTTGATACTAATTGAAAATTTTTTTTATATTTTTTAATCAAACCAATTAAAAAATTATTCTTTTTACATTTTTAATCAATCTATGTCATGGAATGCGAGAAGTAAAGAATCAAACATCCAAACTCAACAAACGAGATTTATTATGTAAAAAACCCAATTTGAGTAAAAAATCATGGGACTACCAAGTTCAGGTAAATTAAGTACTAACCAATTGAATAGTTACAAGACACCCACATACAGACTTTGACCGAATCCTCAATCCAAACGCCTTAAACTATCTTACCGAATTCATGTGCACCGTTCCTCACTTAATCACTACAGCAACGAATGCTCGAAACTTTACAAGTATTGAATTCTCAATATTTTCGCACCGACATAATTCTCCGTCAGTAAACTTAGAATGCCTTCTAAGTTGAACACGAACAATTTCGAAATTTTTAAAACTCGAAAGAAACTTCTGATCTATTCTAGAATCTCTAACTATTGAAGTGTAGAAGTTAATTTTCGTGGCTAACCTATAGTCCTTTATATAGGCTTCAAAACCAGGCAATTGGCGTTTTAATCGAATTAAAACTATCTGGGGTCCACTTGAGCGCACTTAAGACCGCTCAAACGGTCATGTGCCAGATTATTTTCTGCTCTTGCGCGAACATGCTTCATTGGCTTATACTCTTAATTTCTTGTATTGTACTTCAATCTTCCAGTTTGAATAATATTCTGATAAAAGACTCAAAAAGATTTGAATAAATACAAATAAAAGATTCTCTATCTAATATAGTCTTATCTTAACCAGTCTCTCAAAATAACTCAAACTTTTTTGAATAAATACAAATAAAAGATTCTCTATCTAATATAGTCTTATCTTAACCAGTCTCTTAAAATAACTCAAACTCTTTTGAATTTATGCTAACCACTTAGGAGATATAAAAGTATTTAATACTAAATTAAATTCTTTACAAAAAATATTAAACGGCCTATAAATTGAATTGTTCACTAATTTTTCACTTTAAAAACTTAGTGATGGGAGCAATTCCGTTACAAATATTTTAAATAGAATTAATAATTAATTAATCCTTAAATTCAAATAAACAAATAGTTAATTTTTTCACTAAAGTAACTTTAAACCAAATTAGGACATCCAATTGCTTCGGTTTGAATTAATCGGAGAATACCTTCTATATAAAAAATATGAGCAATTAAACTTATTTATCGATTCAATAAACCGATTCAATAAGCCAATAAGCCATGCACGACGTAAAGTGGCTCAAGTGTTATGGAAAAAAATATTTTTTTATTTTGCATAATTTTATGTTATACATCTCGTTTGATAGATCTTGACAAGTAAATTCTGAAAGTATAGCTTTTACAAAAAAAAATGATGTGTATATAATAAAATTTATGTCATTTATAAAATAATATAAAAGTATTTTAGTTAAAAAGTAAAAACCTTAAAACATTAAAAGTCAAAGGGTAATAATGCTGTGTTGTCAAACAAATCCATCTTTGCTTTTTATGGCTTTAAGCCAAAAAAAAATAATATGAATATATAAGTCGGCTTTGAGCCAAAAACTAAACGAGGTCATAATTTTTTTTACGAACTAAAAAGAAAACCAAAAAAAATTGATTTTTAGATAAGTTTTATTTTAATTTATTTTCCTTACATTTTTCAATAATTAAAAATTTTATCTTGATTTTAACTATATGTAATAAATAAAAGTATAATTGAATGTTCTGATTGTTTTTTGTTTTTTGTTTTTTTTTTCTAGAGGAGGGAGGTTGGGGCTTTTGTGATTCCATAAGAACTTTTCAAATCCTATAAAAGAGTGCTGCTCATGCTGTGGCTTTTAAATGTAAGGTCCTGTTTGAAAAATATCAAAAACTAAAATTTAGAAATATCAACTTAATTTGCAAAAATGGTCACTGGTTCAAATCTCTTTAGGGTCACTAGAGGTTTACCTGACTGTTAACTTTAAGGTTCTAGGATTAATCAAGTTATACACAAGTTGACCCGAACACCCAGTTATCAAAAAAAAAAATCTTCACAAAAATGCATAGAATTAAAGCTCTTATATCTTAATGTTAAAAAAAACAAAAAAAAACAACAAAACAAATGACACTAGGGGATAGGAGTTATTAAACTAACCTGTGAGGGCATTGTCGCAGTTTGAAATCATTATTGTGACCGTAAATCCAAAAACATTGTATTCGATTGTCCCTGACAATGGCTTGTCTTATTTGGCGCACTAGTCTCCTGAATGATGTGAATGAATTTGTGCAACTTGGGTTCATCATGTCCGGACTCGGGTCGGTCCAAAATGGCTCTATTTCGAGAGATTTTTGGGTTAAAAAAAGAATTGTGCATGTTGGGGTTGATTCGGGTCAGTCCAAAATGGCCCTATTGAGGTTTCGGGTTTAAAAAAATGTTGAAATTGCATGGTATTATGTGTTTTTTAAATTCATCGAATCTTACTCTTCTTAATTTCTTTGCATTTTGTTCATCATAATTCAATAAAAAGGCACTAAGTAATGAAAGTCAACATGTGATGAATGGGGGTGGGAGCTCCACCCCATTGGCATCTGAGGTATCAAGTTTGGAAGATTCTACATTCAAGGTTGGAAAACTCTCTGCTGAAGAGAGGAAGGAGAAGATCCATAGATACCTGAAGAAAAGGAGCGAGAGGAATTTCAGCAAGAAAATAAAGGTCTCTCTTTTTCTCCCTCTCTCTTCTCTCAAATTTAAACACTAAGGTTAAGGTACCGTTAATTTGGACTATATTTTTATTTTTAAAATTTTTTTAGCAATAATTTTATACCTATTTCCTTCTTCTCGATGAGAGAATTGAAAAAGTAAAAAAAAATATTTTGATCAAAAAATGAAAAAGTTCATTAAATACAAAATATGCAACATAAGATTTTTGCTTATTATCTTATTATTGTTTTTTTAAACTTTTTTTTTGTATTTTAGTTAAAATTTTTATTTTGGCATGACTCGATAATACAATTTAGAAAATTATAATATCTAAACACAAAGGTTCCATTTGGGCTAATTTTCTTTTTTGTATATTTCTATCTTTTATGGAAGTTTTTTATTTTTTGGCGATAATTTTATACATTTTCAAATCTTCTCGATGGGAGAATAAAAAAAAAGTAAAAAATTATCAAACGATGAAAAAATTTACTAAAGATAAAAATATACAACACAAAATCTATCTTATTATCTTACTTTGAATTTTTTTTTTCTAAACATTTTTTGTATTTTGGTAAAATTTTATTTTTTTAGTATGATTCGATGAGATTATTTGAAAATGTATAATAATTTGATCAAATATTTTTAAAAAAACTACTAATATAAAGTAAAAAAAATTTAAAAATAAATAAATAAGTAATTATCCCAAACAGACCTTGATCTTTTGCTGAAACTGAAAGACAACATGTGCAGTATGCTTGTCGCAAAACTCTCGCAGACAGCAGACCTCGAGTGAGAGGAAGGTTTGCTAAAAACGATGAGTTCGGCGAGATGCTTAGAGCAGCTTGTAGCAACCACGACGACGACACAGACGAAGATGTAAGTTCTCATTCATATATTGATGGTGTTTTGTGTAATTGAATTATCAATTTATAAATTATAATTAATATATATATATAAGGAAATAGTTTTTCTTCAAATTATAAATCAATAGGTGTTGGTCTTGAATAATAATTTTTTGTAGTAGGATTTGGAGTTATATATGTTTTTTGAATTTGATTTGGTATTTCGTGAAATTGTGAATATAAATTTTTTAATTTTTTTTCTTCATCATATTTTAGAAAAATGTATAGATTTATTATCTTCTTATTCTTTTACAAAAGTAGATGTTGAAGTTTGTAATTTTTGTAAGTATAAAAATTTTCGTAATTATTCTATAAATTCTTAGGAAAAATTTTATAATTTATATTTAAAAAAAGGTAAATGTGTTACCATTGAGGGTATAGATACGGTTGGGGTGTTTGGGGTTACAGCTTTAATATATATATATATATATATATATATATATATTGCAGAATAATTTTTAGACAATTATATTGCAGAGAAGAGAACAGCTATGCCCTGTTTGGGATAATTGCTTATTAATTTGTCATTTAATTTTGTTTATTTTTTTTTTAGTGAACTTTTTTCATTATTTTGTTAAACTATTATATTTTTTTCGACTCCCCTCATCAAGACGAGCCAAAAAAATAAATTTTTTATTAAAATAAAAAAAAAAGTTTAGAAAAAATAAAAATAAACCGAAATAAGCAAATAAACTAAAATTTATGTTGCTTATTTTCACCTTTAGGGGACTTTTTCATCTTTCGATAAAATTGTTTTTACTTTTTGGATTCATAACATTGAGATGATTCAAAAAAGTGAAAAATTTTAGTCAAAAGATGAAAAAAAATTCAGAAAAAATCAAAATAAACAAAACTCTAGACATTTAGCCCAAACAGAGCCTATGAGTGTAGTGATTGAAGATTAGCTCGTGCTTAGAATGTCTAAAAAGAAATAATAAAAAAAACTTGGATTGGAAAAGTTTTTATGATAGCTTTTTATTTTTTATTAAAATATCTAATATGCCGTTACTTTTTGTTTTTAAGTTACAGTATTTAGGATACCAACACATTTTTTTTTACTTTTGTTAGGCTTATTTTTTAAGAAAAAAAGGTCAAAAAAAGTAGGGACTTTTTATAGATATCAAACGGTAAAGGTAATTTTTTAATTAAAAAATACTTTAAAAAGATAGTTATTTTTAGAGATATCAAATACCATAACTTAAAAGCTTTTTATATATATCTAAAAAAAACTATCTTTTTAAAGATGCCATACAAGAACTAAGTATCATATAATTTTAAAATGAAAAGTGAAGTTTGTTGACACACTAGGCAAATGTCAAAATAATGAACCTTTACATGAACCTTTGCATGAAATTCACATAACTAAAGACTAAAGTTTCCATTAACAACTAACTTAAAAGTTTTTTTTTTTTTTTGTATTTTATTCAAAAAGCTAAATTGAGTTCAAAGTAGGTTGTTTAATAATTTAGTTTTTAAGCTAGTTTTTTTTTAAGATAATTGGTTGTGATAATAAATAAGTTATGAATTAATAAGTGGTATTATTGTATTTTAAAAATGGTGGAATTTGAATAGAATATTCTGAGAATTTATATTTTAATTTAATTTTTTGGCTTTTAATTTTTTGCTTTTTTACTTTTTTACTTTTTTAGCAAACAAGCAATGTTGGCTTTTTGACATTTTTAGCTAAAAAATCAAAATGCCAAGGTTTCCAATATGGGCCTACTTTGACCAATTTTTATCACAAATTTATATTGTTTCCACATTTTCTAACTCATTTTTTCTTCCCCATCCCTACAGGTAGTTGTGAAAGAAGAAGAAGATATGGTGGATTCCTCAGACATCTTTGCTCATATCAGTGGTGTCAACTCCTTCAAATGCAACTATCCAATTCAATCTTGGATTTGAGATGATCACAGCTTAATTTATGCCATGAGCCATTGTTTACAATTTTGCAAGGACCCAGTCTCAATTCTCCACCAATCATGAACTGACAAGTGTTGAATAATTGGGTCATCATGGTTTAATTTTTCAATTTTTGGGTCCTAGTTACATTGTTTAGAATATATTAAGAGGGTGGTTGGGGTAGATAAAATTATAAATTTATAGATTATAATTAAAAAAAAAGTGAAGTAGAAGTTATAATTGTTTATTACCGCTGTAAACTTATATTTTTAAGTAATAGAATTTGTATTTGTTGATTTATGCTTCGTTTGTTTCAACAAAAAAAAAATTTGCAAAAATATGTTATGGTATTTTACAAAAAAATAATTTTAATAGAACTTTTTTTTTTTGTGTTTGGTTATATTTTGAAAATGATGGTACTATTAGTTGTGGAAGTATTATTATTTGTGACAATAGTGGAAGTGATGGCGACTGTGGTCCTAGTAGTGGCAGTGATGTCACGGCAGCGTTAGTGGTCCTAGTAATGGTAATGATAATGGTGAGGTCATAGTGGTTGTGGCGGTGGTGGTGGTAGCAATGGTAGTGGCAATGACAATGGGAGGTGGGCGGTGGTAGTAGCGATGGTGGCACAATAGTGGTGAGGTGGCAGTAGCGGTGGTGGTGGTGGTGATGGTGAGGTGGCTATGGTATGGTAAAAATGGAAGTGGTAGTAGTGGTGTATTGATGGTGGTCGTGGACGTGATAGTGGTACTAGTTGTGGGGTGGTAGAGTGGTTGTGGTGGCAGAGGCGGTGGTGACAGCAATGGTAGAACTGGTGGCAATGACGTTATGGTGGTAATGGTTGCAGCGATAGTGGTAGAAATGGTGGCAATGGGGTCGTGATGGTGGCAATGGTGGAAGTAGAAAGTGTGGGTGGTGGCAATGACAGTGGAATGATAATGGAGGTGTCAACGATGAGAGTGGTGGGAAGGTGGCAGTAGTAGCCGCAGTAGTGGTTGTAGTGTGGTGGTAGCGATGGCGGGGCATTAGCGTTGTGCCGACAATAACGATCGAGTGATAGTGGTAGCAGTGGTGGTAATGGTGGCAGTGGTAAGAGTGGAAGGGTTGTGGTAGCAAGCAACGGTAGTGGATGTAGCAATGATGCTGGTGGTGACCATGACAGAGTTGTGGTAGCAATAGTGGTGGCAGTAATGGTGGTGGTATGGTAAGTAATGGTGGCGACATAGATAGGATGACAATGATAGAAAATGTTTTTTGCTCATAAAAATTGAAAAACGTTTGGGTAAATTACATTTACATCCCCTGAGATTTAAGCTTATTTCATAAACTTCTCATGAGATCTCTGAAATGACACTACACTCCTTTATGATGTTGTCGTTTGTTTTAGTTTTTCTTTCCGTTTAACCTCCGTTTATAGAATTAACGAGAATTGCTTCAATTAACGGGAATTGCTGACATAAGCATAAAGATTCGTGTGATGTTCCAATTTTACCATATCTGATCACATGCTGATGGGGCAAAGATGTTAAATCCCCAATATACCCTCAAACTATATTTTGTAAAGGACAAAAGTGCCCTTGGGTCCTCCGTCGATATTTTTTCACGGAGACTATTATAAGTCCCTATTTGGGTATTCTTATTTTTTATTTTTTACTTTTTTTTTATTTGAAAGTATATTTCTGAATTTTATTAAAGTACATTTCTAGTTATTCTTAAAGTATATTTCTAATTTTTTTAAAAGTCTATTTCTATTTTTTTTAAAGTATATAAAATTAAAGTGCATATGATACTTATTTTAAAATTACATAAAATTAAATTACGTATGATGTAAGTTAAAATGTTAAGCTCAAGCAATGTGGGAAGCAATCCAAACCAAAATTGCCTAAAGTACAGAAACAAAAACTGTATATATAGACAAAGAGATGCGATAAGGATCTCAGAATCCAAAAAAAATAAATCAATGTTATACTATATATGTCAAGTTCGAGCTTGCAATTTTTGAGAGTCATGTAACTCCACTAATTTAAATACAATTTTACAACCTTCAACAACTCATCACATTCAATCACGGCAACCAAGTTATAAGAATGCATTAGAAGCTAATGAGAGGACGTTGAGTCTCGTAGGTGGAACCATTTTCACAAGAATCCAAGTGATGGAAGAGAGTGTTAGATTAATGAAGATGCTAGTAGTTGCAAATCTTGCAATATTTGTTGTAACTTTGTTATTTGTTTTACATAAGTAAGTTAAAGTTAAAATGAAATTTAGTAGCGATCAGAGTAAGTCGGTGCCATAACTATGTAGTAATATTGTATTAGTTGTTACATGTATTTCGTAGTAAATAAATGAATTTGTATGAATATGAATGAGCAGGTAGAGATTGTATGAATATTCCTTCATTATATTAATAACCATAAAAATCAATTTACAGGCCTAGCTAATACAATAGTCATGTGTGGCAAACAAAAAGGCCTAATAGGAATTGATCCGCAAAAAACCGAAATTCTAATTCAGCTATACAAAAAAGTGAAACATGCAAAATAAAAGACAAGAAGAGAGATGATCGGCTTTGAAGCTGCTCCATCTGTAGTTTCCTTCATCAGCTTGTTCATTAATGTGGATAAACGCAAAAAAGGTGGGTGCCATTCTATCAAGATCACAAAAATTTAAAAAAATGAATGGCTAGTCACTTTATCAATATGCCAAACCTTGATTGAATATGATCTACAACATTGTTAAAGGTACAAATTGAGAAAGAAATGAAATAATTTACCTGTGTAGCAAGACTTTGTTAAAGGCACGAAATGAGAAAGAAAGGAAAAATTTACCTCATTCCCCTAAGAAAGACTCTGTTGTGGCAGCAAGCTCACAGAAAGTGAATTCTGTGCAGCAATCAGTATGTTGACTCCTGCAAATTCAACACAATCATATGCGTATAAATATGAGGAACAAATTAGTAAGATGATCTTAAGGTGCAATAACATAGAAAAACTAACTCCTCAAAAAGCAACTGACACTGCAACCTCCACAAACTGCCACTGCCACAAACAACAACTGTAAAAAAACTTAACTGCACAACAACTCCCATCTCCACAAACTGCCACTGCTACAGACACCAAATGCACAAAAACCATGCCACTGCCACAAGAATTAGGAAGTGATGTCAATAACCAAATGCACAAAAACTGACCCATATTGTTGAGAGTTTGCACTTCAGAGTTTACCAAAAAACTATAGCAGCAGCACTTCAAAACCCTGTGAATGCTTGACACTGTGAAACTATATCAATGTAATCCTTATACTTCAAAAAACTATAGCAGCAGGACTTCAATCAATTTCATGCATACCTTATACTTCATTACAAACTATGAATGTTTCTAATCCTAGCTCCAAAACCCTCCAAAATCATAGCTCCAAAACCTTGTTATGTTTGACAAGCTTGGATTTTAGTAAATCAAATAACTAACTGCACAAAAACCCAATAGCACAAAAACTCAACAGCACAAAACTTCTCCTAAAACTACCACAAAAGCCAACTGAAAAAAAAAAAACTTAACGTACTACCAAAAACATACTACACAAAAACTGAACTGCAAGTACTACTAAACACCAAAAACATCCCCAACTAAATCTTGACAATAACTGCAGGTACTGTCATCCTACACCTGCAAATAGTTTGAATAAGCAAACAATTCAAACAATTCCAACAAATCCAACATGTTCAAGGTTAACTAAGTAAATAAACCCAACAATTCATTAATAAGTTATGTAAATCAAATAACTCACCAATGCCAAAAAGTACTTCTAAAAAAACCCACAACATCAACTATACAGAAAAAACTTCCCTAACTGAATCTTCACAAAAAACTGCAGGAACTACCAACCTAAACCCACAACACAACTAGCTTCAATGTATAAAGAAATTCATACAATTCCAACAAACCTATCATGTTGAAGTTTAAATTTCAAAAGAAACCCAACAATTCATTCCTTCCCCATGCCCTTCCCCTTGCCCTTGGCCCTACTGGTTGAAGGTTGGCTCTGACTGGTGCATTGTGTCACACATTGAGAACTTGTGCCATGTGCTGCAGTGTTTTGTCGCCCCTAATGAAAGTAAATTTCCAATAAGTAAACCATACGAAATTATAGAAAAATAGGCAATATTTGTAAGTACTTACCTTTGGTTTCTGCCTCCTCACCATTGGTGCACTTTGGCAGGATCTTTGTTGTGGCCAAATTTCTTGCATATTGAACACCACAATGTTTGTGACCTTCTACTTTCACTTGTAACAAACCCACGTCACCCCCGAGGACAACAACAAATCATAAACAAATTCTCAAGGCCACCACACGACTCACCAAAACAACAAAGCAACCCTAACAGGACATCAGTCGACTAAGCCCATAATTCAGTTGACTAAAAGACTATTGGAAAAACACAGCAAAACCCAAATCCAGGTCAGCCGACTGGATCATCACCCCTAATAGACTGAATCACCCTAGTGTCGACCCAGTCGACTGGATCACCTAGTCTAATCGACTAGACCACGGCCAAAACGAACCCTAGCTACGGGAACAACCTCTCAACCCCAAAATCGAACCAACCAAATTCCCTTTTGATACCCACAGATACACGCAAGCCCGAAACTACAAAGAAACACCAAAAGAAACGCTTCAAAACCCAGTTCATCCAACCAAAAATGACAAAAAAATAATTTAGGAGCAAAACTCGACTTTTTTGAAATATAAAACAACTTTTCATATATTTTAAAACGGTAAAAACGCATACAATTTCACGTAGTACCCCTTTAAGATACGAGAGTCTTGAATCCTACCTCGGTGAGTTAAAAACTTGACGCATTAAAAAGCGAATCTTGTCGAAACAATATTCCGTCTGGATGAACGCATAGCTCTCGATGTAGATAGCAAGGATCTGCTACTCGATCGCCAAAAACCAAGCACTAGGCCCCCCAAAAACTAGAGAGAAGGCAGAGGTTTCAATTTGGTTTCAAAAGCTAGAGAGAAAATATCTAATGAAAATATCTAAGACTAAATATTTATAGGCTCATTGACAATATCTACTTTTTTTTTTAACTTCACACCATAACACCCAACGACCCCGAGATCCACCAATATGCATAAAACGCATATAAACATGCAATTATATAAACGATAAATAACGCGTAAAAAAATACCGAAAAAAAACAGGTCAGGGTCACACAACTCTACCCCCATTAAAGAAATTTCGTTCTTAAAATTCAACACAAGGTCAAAAGAAAACAACCCCGTTGATCACAATCGACACCAGCTCGCGAGGTGGTTAGCTAAACTATTCCTAGAATATGGTCAAACGTGTTCATGTACTCTAAATAATGGCCAACTACCTCAAGACACAAGATCTACTAACTCGCCCCAACATCACACCCTCACCAACCGATGTCTCTACACCCATCACACCACCCACGGAGTCCATCTCCCACTCCACAACAAATGAAATGAAGAAACACAATGCTCCCGTGTTGATAAGATCACTGGCCCAAAATCTGCACACTAAGAAAGTACCTCTGCTCATTGAAGGAATAGCTACATCATCAGGCACAACCGATGCCTTGAAAGAACTGGGACCTGCAAGGCCATACACTCAGTCCTGTGTCATTGTGGCCTGTCCACCATAGCCTGGGATCATTGGCTGCCGTACTAACTGAACTAAAGTGCATTGGTCTTTCACCCTAGAAGTCTGCAATGCTAGCTGCTGATAACCTCGTCAGTCCTGCACTGGCGAGATGGTTGGTGCACTTGTCATGCTCGGTATACTGCCTCCCTGAGGACAGTTCCTGCGAATGTGTCTAGACTAACCACACCTATAACACAATAGTTCCCTCCTCTGTGACTAGACCGATACTGAACCCTGGGACTGCCTCGACTGTGGGCAATCCATCGCATGATGCCCGGGATGCCTGCACTGGAAGCAACGAAACTCGTGCTGCTCTGGCCCCCTAGAGGAAGCCACTGATGGTACTAGTGCCAAAAACTGATGTCGTGACCTGGATGGATGAAAACTAGGGCCAGAGGACTTCTGCCTCTTGTTGGAGCGTCCACCTGACTGTCGACTCCACCAACTTGGTAAAACCACACAGCCTCAATCCTGCCACACTCTTCCTGATCGTCAACCTCAAACCCCTCTCAAACCTCCCCTAACGCAGCTCGTTTATACCCACCAACTCCGGTGCAAACCAGAACAAACTAGTAAATCTGGAATTGTACTACAAAATACTCATCGCCCCCTAAGTGAGAGCATAGAAATCTTCTCTGTACAAGTCCCTCGAAGAAGCCAAAAAGTACTTCTCTAGAAAAACCCCCGTGAAAGCTGCCCACGTGCCCTCCACAGTATTTTGGGCGTATTTTCATCACTCATAGGCATCCCCTCTCAGTTGGAAAGTGGCAAAAGAAACCCTTAGTTCCTCCTCAACTATCTACAACGTATCTAGAATTCGGGTCACCAGTTCCAACCACTCTATAGCTACTATAGGGTCATGATCCCCAGCAAAGGTAGGAGGGTCAAGACGCCTGAACTCTCACATCGCCACCATCGCCCTCAACTCAGGTTCTCTCTCTCTCTCCCCTTGGTAGTCTCAACCAGCTGATCGATGGAGCCTACCATCGCACGCAGCAACTCTACCGCGTCAATCAGTCCTTGGGGTGCATTTGCATCCCCAGCATCAGGGATTGGCATATCTTCTTGGCCTAAACCACGGCCACGGCCTCGTCCTCTTAGCGTAGACATCACGTCTATATAAAAAGAATACAGAACATAAGCTGCAGCACGTCGTGTTAACATAAGCTACAGCACGCCGTGTTAACATAAACATTAACCACATAGTCATGCTAGCACTTAGCCACATATGTTCATACTAAACAAACCCCACATACCGAGGAGAACCGACAAGAGTGACGCGTCAATTTGGATAACCTACTTAGATTCCTTGTTAGAAAACACGTCAGCTAAACACATTTCTAACTCGGCTTTCAAGCTTGTTAACCCAAATGCCTAAAGGCAAGAATGATCAATCCTAAGGTTCAACCCCTATGCTCACGTATACACATCATTCACATATTCAAGAAATGATCGTACTCATGTTATCAAACCATCTAAACACATACAATCAAGCACACGCAATCAACCTCACAAGGTGATGCATCCTATTTTCACAGCTCTTAGGTATTCGAACCCAGAACTCTGATACTAAGTTGTCACGCCTCAAACTCCAGGCCAGCCGAAACACCCATAAACAACACCTAACCTGATGTTTCACTCTCAAAATAAGAATATACATGAATTAAATATAATTACCAACAGGCTTACAACACGAGCCTTCAAAACCAAATTCATGTACAACATTATATGGTCCCAAACAAAACAAAAGGATGACTACAGGTCTTCCACCCCAACTGGCTCCTCCGGATCAACCTATGTGATTGTATGCACTTGAAAAATATTTTTAAATCCCACATTATGTGCTAAAACTAAGCAAAAACTAGACAAATATGTAATAAAAACTAAACATGTTGATGCGAAAAGATATAGATATTTCGATTCACACGAGCCTAAAAAATAGTTTGATATAAATATATATATTACAATACTTCACATGTAATCATTGACTCTCACAAGCCCCCACATGTAACACAGATATATACAGACTCTTACGAGTTCCACATGCAACACAGATATATACACTGACTCTTAGGAGCCCCACATGCAACACAAATATATACATCGACTCTCACGAGCCCCACATGCAACAGAGATATATACATCGACTCTCACGAGCCCCACATGCAACACATGAATCTTCTCGGGCTTTTAGTGAAGCACCACAGCCCCAACTAATGCACCTTCTCGTGCTTTCACTAAAGGACCACAGTCCTATCTAATATATTGTCGACCAAAGCCAACGTTCATTCAACCATGAGCAACCATCTTTTCAGGCTTTCACCGAAGAACCACAGTCCATCTAATGTATTGTTAAACAAAGTTAACCGTTGCAACACAAGCAAACCACACAATGCAACACATGCAATTCACGCGACTCACGCAACCCACACAACACATGCAACCCGGAACCACCTATCCGTCCCTCTAACTATACTCCTTTAAAACTAGAGTTTCAATGCATGAAAACATGTATAAACCCCACATTTCACATAACGACATCACATGCCACACAACCCGTCTTGACATCACATGCCACATAACCCGTCATCCACTAACCCAAATAACCAACAATCTACAGGACGAAACCCAACCCCAAAGACTAGCTCCAAACCACCAAAACCTCGATTCTCACAAACGTTTTCACAAAACACCATCTTTTTTTCAAAACTCACCTTTTTAGGAAAGAACCACGGACCCAAACACTCACGCACACAGCAATATATAAACACCACGATTAACAAACCCACGTCACTCCCGAGGACGACAACAAAACATAAACAAACCCCTAAGGCCACCATACGACCCACCAAAACAACAAAACAACCTAAACAGGACATAAGTCGACTGAACCCCATAATTCAGTAGACTAAAAAGCTACTGGAAAAACACAGAACAACCCAAACTTAAGTCAGTCGACTAGATCACCCTACTATCGACCCAGTCGACTAGATCATCCAGCCCAGTAGACTGAACCACAGCAGAAACGAACCCTAGCTACTGGAACAGCCTCTCAACCCCAAAATTGAAGCAACCAAACTCTCTTTTGATTCGCACGGACACACACAAGCCCAAAACTACAAAGATATACCGAAAGAAACGCCTCAAAACCCATTTCATCTAATCGAAAATGACAAAAAAATGATTTAAGAGCAAAACCCGACTTTTTTTGAAATATAAAACAACTTTATATGCATTTTAAAACGGTAAAAACATATACAATTTCGCATAACACTTTTTTAAGACACGAGAGTCTAGGATCCTACCTCAGTAAATTAAAAACTCAACGCTTCAAAAAGCGAACCTCGTCGAAACGAGATTCTGTCCGGATAAACACGTAACCATCGGTGTAGATAGCAAGGCTCCGCTACTCGATCACCAAAAATCAAGTCCCGGGCCCCTCGAAAACTAGAGAGAAGGCAGAGGTTTTGGTTTGGTTTCAAAAGCTAGAGAGAAAAACTAAGGCTAGATATTTAAAGGCTCACTATATATATATTAAAATTTTGCACCACAACACCCAACAGCCCCATGATTCAACCCAACGTGCATTTTTAAGCCAAAATATGCATAAAACGCATATAAACATGCAATTATAAAAACGATAAACACCAAAGAAGAAAACAGGTCAGGGTCTAATTTATAAAAACATAATTTATAAAAATTTGACTGCCAACTTTCGTCACTGCCATATCACACTCCTCAGTCCTCACTCTACCAGAAACCACCACCTCAAGCACCACCATCACCTGCCTATGGTTGTGTTTGGTATTATTGAAATTAGTTATGTATAGATTGTAACTTATAGAAAAAGTTGTGAGTATTTATTAAAGATTGTAATTTGTAACTAAAGTTGAAGAAAAAATAATAATTACAAGTTGTAACAAAAGTTATAAATATTTAAAAAACTTGTAACTTATATTTAAAAATAATAACGAGAAGCTAAAAATTACTAACAGTAATTTTGCCAAACACCCCTATAACACTTCTATCTGCAATTGGTCATCGGCCACAAGGCCCATAAACTACTCGTTTCTTCCTCTCCCGCCTCCATCTCTTTGTCAACCTCTCTCCCCCTTCAACTTCATATTTGAATCTAATCCCATAAACCAACACTCAACCTCAACTCATATGGCCCCATTCTTCATAAATCATCGTGGTGGCTTCTTTCATCTAGTTCATTTTTCATAAACGGTCCTGTTAACCACTACCTACTGAACGGTAGATAACAACAATAAGAATTAAACCTTGAGTATTAAGAGTTTAACTCTTAGTACTAAGAGTTCTTTATTATTACTCTTAGTACTAAGAGTTCTTTATTATCCACCACCCACTTGGCAGTGGCTAGCATTTTCCTTTCATAAATTATGGTTTTCAAGCACTCCAAAGAATGAGAAATGGAGAAGCCTTACAAATTTTTGGGACTATTAGGTTTATATCTACAAGAATAAAATCGATATTATATAAAGTAATTAAGGGCATTATCGTTTTATCATTCCAATCTTCATGGATTAAAATACGAAAATCACTCCTCACGTGAGTTTGTATATCTTACCATTTGAACGGCTTAGTAATCCAAGCGAATTAGTAGTCCAATCCAAATAAAAATAAAACAAAGAAAGTATTTGTGGAGCCCATTGTAATGCTAAGTAGTTCGTACGTCTAAAGCTCTTATTAAACAATTATGAGTGTTTAAAAGATCGTTGAAACTTTTATTTTAGACAGATCCATTATAATTTGATTCGATTTTTTTAGTGAACGATTTGGTTCCAATTATAAATAATTAAGAAGCATTGCTTGTAGTTTGGTTCACAGATTGAACTTCAAAAAGTTATATAGAACTGAACTGTTCTGTTACCTATTATTACTAATTATATTATGTAATATAAAACAAACTTAAAAATTGTTTATTTTATTTTACATCTTCTCTTTTATTATTTAAGTTTTTATATATTTTTTTATATCATCGTAATATAATACAATTCATAAACTATTGATATTAGATGAAAAGGTAATAAAATATATTCATAATTTATAAAAATGGAATTCCATCTTTGTAAGAATATAAGCAAGTGTTAAAATAAAATGTAAAGTAAAATAATGAAAATAGAAAAAGTAAATATTTAATAAACAATAAACAAAAAAATATATAACTTTTTTAATATAAAATAAGCAATATATATTTATTCTTAGAACTATAGTTCTAAATTAGAATCGAACTGTTATTTATTGGTCTGGTACGATTTTATAATACATATTATTCGGTTTCTATTCTTAAGTTTTTAAAACTGTTCAAAACGATGTAATTTTTAATTTAGTCCACAACTAAACTAAATCGAATCATAAACACTCCTACAAACAAAGACTATGAATTTTTGTTAAAAACTTAATGGAGACAAAAAAAAATACATTATGAATACATAATTATTTTTTTTTTATTGAGAGTACATGGGTAGTGGGGAGGGGAGGGAAAGGGAGAGAGAAAGAGAGATAAGGAGACTCGAACCGCGGACCATCTGGATGAAAAGGCTTGAGAAAAGGTATAAAACTACTGAATTGTCAAAACTCCTCATTACATAATTACTTGACATATTACTTTTCGTATGAATCACCACTAGTGAACCATAGTTAACATTTTCCTACTATTAAGTTACAATCTTTTGACATTTTGATACTGCAACATTGAAAATTACAAATTTACAGATGTTATCTTGACAACAAAAAGTGGAAGATGCTCTGACATACAAAGTTGTGCAAAGGTAGGCCCATTCAGAAGGAAAGAAAATCCCCAAACGCCACCAAACCAAAAATATCGGGAACGGGGAGGGTGAGGCACATATCGTGCTGTGCATTATTTTATTTGGGATAAATTTGAGAATATATTTTTATGATTGAATTTATTTATTATGTGAAGTTTATAGAGTTTATTTTTTTTTATGTAAAAATTCATATTGATTCGATACTTGTAACTAAGTGATTGAGTAAATATTTTTTGAATAATTTATTTATTTATAAAATAATATTAAGACATTTTATTCAATCACTTAGTTAGAAGTATTGAATTAATTTAAATTTTTACATAAATAACAAACTCAACGAGTTCTACGTAATAAATTTATTCGATCATAAAAATATACTTTCATACTAATACCAAATAAGATGCCGCACAGTGTTATGTTTTTTAAGCACATTATCCTTCCCATTTTCATAAATTTCAAACCCCAACCCCTCTTTTGAGCACCCCCAACTTCGAATCATCAAAGGGACTCTCATCATTAAAGTTAAAAAGTTTGACATTTTGGCACTGCAGTGTTGAAAATTGCAATTTTACGGATGTTATTTTGACAACAAAAAATGGAAGGAAATTTGTATTGAAAATAAAATATTTTTTAGGTAATTAAAATTTTTTAATTTGTGATGTAATTATTGAGTTTATTTTTTAGCAGCATAAATTTTTGAAATAATTAATGATTTAATATGATATTATAACTTTGATTTCACGAAATTTTGAATTCATGTTTACTATGTGTATTGTTAAACTTGTTTATTTTAGTTTGGTATTTTTTCACGTCGTACGTAAAGAAAAATATTAAATAACTTAATATACATTATTAAATTTATTTTTTAATAATTTAAATTTTTAGAACAATCAATAAATTACCAATTTGATATCTAAAGTTGGGCAAAGGTGAACAATTATTTACTTATGATTATGTGGTATTACAATTTTAAAAGTAAATAATACCATTGTGTGTATTCTTGCATTTAAGACTCTCCCATCAAAAATTTGTGACACAACATTGTCTACTTGGAGCAGTCAATAATTTTTTCAACGCAGGTAACCCCGTTCAAGAAAAAATAGACCAAAACACTATCCTGTCAAAATGGTGATTACTAAAATAACCAAATTAATTAATCAAATAATTTATAGTAATCACAAATATTGGTCCTATTTAGAAACTTTGCTTATTTGCTTATTAGCAAATAAGCTAATTTGCTAATAAGCTATTTCGTTTGAGTAGAATTACTTATTTGTTTATTTGGCTACCCAAATGAACTTATTTACTTATTTGCTTATTTGCTTATTTAGTTATTCAAACGAGCTTATTTAGTTTATAAGTCAATTTATTTACTTATTTTTTTATTTTTTTATTTGACTACCAAAACAAGCTTATTTACTTATTTATTTATTTATTTTTAACTTATTAAGCTACCTAAACGACGTGATTTATTTTTTAACTTATAAATCAATAAGTAAATAAACAATTTTGTGCAACTGTGGCCATTAAATGTAAATAGATTTGCATAAGAGCCACTGAATCAAAAGTAATTATTTTATTATTTTGATAGTATTATATGACATTACAGTGACAAAATTTTCAAGTAGAATAATAATAATTTACTTTTATGAAATAAATGAAAAACAAAAATAATTTACTTAATTACTTAATATGTATTACATATTTTTATTTATAAATAATATCATGTGATATGCGTACTCTAAAATACCCTCCAATTTGCTTTGCATCAATAATTGTAAGTATAATGCATTATTAATGGATTTAATGATAGTAAGATTACTAAAACCCAAACTCGAACCCCAATCCCCCATTTGAACGCCAACACATCGGAGTATCAAACACAACAAAGACAAAACCCTTCAACCCTTCAACCCTTCAACCCTTCAACCTTTCCCCATTTTCAATTTTTCATCCAAAACCCATCTCCGAAAAATCCCCAAAAATCTGTCCGAAACCCTTAACCCACCATGATTTGATCCATCCCCATTCCCCACACCCTCTTCCATTTCCCACCCAAATGGGTTTCTCCCCAAAACCCTCCCGCCTCCTCTCTCTCCTCCTGCTTTTCTATGCCAATCTGGAGCTCCTCCCCCTCTCCCAATCCGCTTCCGACGCCACCACCTTGGTCTACAAGGGCTGCGCAAAGCAATCCTTGTCAGATCCAACCGGCGCTTACTCCCAGTCCATCTCCTCCCTCTTCGGCTCTCTCGTTTCTCAGTCCTCCAAGTCCAAGTTCTTCAAAACCACCGCCGGCGGCGGCCAAACCACTGTCTCCGGCCTCTTCCAGTGCAGAGGCGACCTCAGCAACGTCGACTGCTACAACTGCGTCAGCCAGCTTCCGATCCTCATCGACAAGCTCTGCGGCGGCGAGCCGCCTGTCGCCGCCGCCAGAGTCCAGCTCCTGGGCTGCTACTTGCTGTACGAGGTTGCCGGGTTCTCTGAAGTCTCTGGGTTGGAGATGCTGTACAAGAGTTGCAGTGGGAAGAACAGCGTGGGAAGTGGGTTCGAAGAGAAAAGGGACACGGCGTTGTCGGCGCTGGAGAACGGGATAACGAGCGGCGGTGGCGGCGGAAATGGATTCTACGCGACGGGGTATGATTCGGTGTATGTGGTGGGGCAGTGCGAGGGGGATTTGGGGACGTCGGATTGTGGGGATTGTGTGAGGAGCGCTGTTCAGAGATCTCAGGTTGAATGTGGAAGCTCTGTTTCAGGGCAAGTGTATCTTAACAAGTGTTTTATAAGCTATAGTTATTACCCAAATGGGGTTCCCCGGGGATCATCGCCGTCATCACAACAGTCGTCGTCGTCCTCCTCCTCCTCCTCCTCCTCATCATCTGATTCCTTTTCCTCTCCAGCAGGTAATGTTAAACAAAAGCTTAAAACTCCACTTAAAGTTGTTTTTGTTTTGTTTTTGGTATTTTTTTTTATCATATGAAAGTGGCTTTTAATTCAAATTATCAAGAAGTTAATTTATTGTTAAGTTCTTCAGTCTACTTTGTATTCGAGATAAAATTGAATAAAATAAAAAAATAAATATTATTTTGAGTCCTAAATATTTTTTAAAGACGATTATAAAATAAATTTTGTATATACATTAAAAAAAAATTAATTCATATTTAATTAAAGTGAAATAAAAAATAAGATAAAAATTAAAAAATTATTTTTTATCCTTAGTTAATAAATTGATAGTCTATTACTAATAATATATAGAGTATTTAGTATTATTAATATCATAAATAAAATATTAATAATTTAATATTTGTCAAATTATTTGTGTTAATTCAATATTAATCTTATATTTTTTTTTCTTTATGTTATCGCACCTCCAATCCCTTGTAACAAACGCTCCCTTAGCTAGTGTTTGGCCTGACTTTTAAGTTAAATTTTTTGATTTTTTCTACTAAAAAAAATTACTTCGTTTGAGTTTTTATAAAAAAGTTAAGTTTTTTTTACTTTTTCTCTCACAAAAAAGTCATGATTTGATACAAAAAGCCCATGATTTGACACCAAAAAGTCGAAAAACTTAAAAATCACTAAAAAAAAAATTAGTCCAAACACATGCTTAATTAAAGATTTATTTAGTTTTAAGTAATTTTTTTATAATATCGTAATTTTTTTGGAATAAAAGCTTATTTGTTTTTATTTTATTTTATTTGTTTTTTAGTTTTATTGATTTTTTTATTGTTTTATTAAATTATTAGATTTTTGAACTATTATCATGAGTTAAAAAAATATATAAAAAATTGACCAAAATATGTAAAAAAAAATTTAAAAAGACAAAAATGAGTTAAAATAAGAAAATAAGTTAAGTTTTTATTTGTTACTTTTATTTTTATTTCTTTTTTATTTTTAATAAATTCTTTTATTGTTTTATTAAATTATTATGTTTTTTCTTACTTTAGTAAATTGTTTTATCAAAATATGTAAAAACAAAATTTAAAAATAAAAATAAGTTACAATAAGTTAATAAAATAATTTTTATGGTATTTATTTTTGTTTTTAGTAATTTTTAAAAAATTTTAAACAAAAAGTCACTTTTCAAGTTCTGGAGACGATATAAACAAATCAGGAATTTAAACCAAAATAAGAAAAATTTCCATAAAAAACAAAAATAAGCAAGAATGCAATAAGTAACAATACCTTATGACTTAAAAGTGGTTTAAAATTATTGTGGAATTTTTTGTTTATTTTACTTTTATATAATTTTATATTTAATATATATTTTGTTTGATAATTACATTGATAAGTAAAATTTAAAAATATATTTTCTATAAAATTGAATGGATATAATAAAAGAATTATGATATCCTTAAAAAATGTGTACAAATATTTTAATTAAAAGGTAAAAAGGCTAAAAAAGTTAAAAGTCAAAAGTCACCATTACATCTTTTGCTTTTTTTGTGATTCTTTTTCTCTCCTAATTTTAAGCCTAAAATAATATATCAGGTCTAAACAAGAAATCAAACAATGCCAAAATAGTGAAAAGAATTTATGGTAATATGTGATAAAAAATTAAAACAAAAGAAAGAAAAAAAAGGGAAAGAGGCCACTCAGAAGTTGCTTCACCTTTCCTTTAGATTCAATTCCTTCCTTTATTTTATTGAAATTTCTTTGATTAGATTTGTATTTTGTAGATTCCTCGATCTAAAAAGAGGAAAAAATGCTAGATGTATATATTCGGATACAAAATTTGACACATTTTTTTTACATGTGCGAATTCCACAATTGTATAAAATTTACCCAATATAAAAAGAGTATCTGAATATGTGTTCAGTGTGTATGCATGTAAGCAGAACTCAAACTCAAAAAGACGAGTTTGCCCAACTTTGATTTGTGGTCACTCTCTTTCTATTTTCTAATGGTAGAAAATACTCTCATTGGTGATCATTAACGTGGGATGCCTGCAATTTTTGAAGGGTCAGGGCAAAATACAGGAAAGACGGTGGCTATTATATTAGGAGGCGCAGTTGGAGTGGGGTTTCTAATTATTTGCTTGCTGTTTGCAAGAGGTTTAATCAAGAAACATGATGGTAAGTAATATAGATAATGATGTGTAGATATTTTTTGTTTTGAAAATTTTAAATTCTTCTATTTTAGTGCATCGAAGGTTATTACATCACGTGAGAATTTCGAAACACATAAATTTCGTGACATATTTAATGGTTTTAATATATTGAGACAAAGAGACATAATTTTCAAGACAGGTCCTGCATTTGGTCTAACCTTTTTATATAATTTTTGTCTTTAATTAATTTTTTTAACATTAGTCCAAAAATATACTGTCTTCTCTTTTTATGAGGAATTAGAAAAGTTAAAAAAAATTGATCAAAACATGAAAAAGTTAATATGAGAAAAAAAAAAGTTACTTAGCAGGCTTTTCTTGGTTTTTTGTTCCTTTGTACACTTTTGTCATTTTAATTCGAATGAACATATTTTTTAAAATTCTCCTCACGAGAAGTATAGCTTAAATCAAACATGCGCTGAGTTTAGATCTTTTAATGATTTTATTTTGTGTGGCTGCATGTGCATGCGCGCACACACACCTTTCACTAGGGGAATAATAATAAATTTTAATCGGTAAAAGTTTATTAATTTAGAAAAAACAATACTCAGCATCGTAATACATAGAAGTCAGAGTTGTGATAATTAAACATAAACACCAAAGTAGGAAGAGTCTATTTATCTATCGTTTAATAGATAAATAGACCAAAGTGGGTTAACCCACACCAAAGTAGGAAGAGTCTAATTAACCCACACCAAAGTGGGTTAATTAGTATTTTTCATATGTATATTGTACTAATGCTCTTGTTGAAAATTTTTTGTTACTTTTTTTTTTTTTGCAGATTTTTGAAGGTAGGGAATGGGTTTAAAGAAGCAAGGATCTTTTTGAGGTGGATTCTTTCTTTCTTTTGTTTTTTTGTTTCCATATGAGGGTTTTCTGGTGGAGGGAGGGGAGGATACCTGTGGAAATTTTGCTGTGGGTAACCAATTGTTTGGTTGAAAAGAGAAATGAAGGGGCATGAAAGTAAAAATGGCATCCACAAAGTTGAAACAAGTGTGTGTGAAGTGGATGCTTATCATTTTGAAATTGTGAAAAAAGATGGGAAGAGATGTATGAGTTTGCCCCTTTTTTTTTTCACATTGCCATGTGGTGGTTTCTCTCTTGTCCCCATTGTCCAAAATTATGCTTCTTGTTTTTCTTCACTACTCATGCTTTTTTCAGGAATTAAAGCTTGGATAATAGTTATTTATTTTTTTTTTTTGTTTTTTATAAAAAAATTTTATTGTTGATCAAATTATTATAGTTTTTTTACTCTTTTTAATTGAGACAAATTGAAAAAGTAAATTTTTTATTAAAAAATTTTAAAAAATCAAAATAAACTAATAAGGCTACTATTATGCCCTTTTAGAAATAAAGATACGGATGATGGCTATTTTCTTTTTGTGTTTAGTGAGATTTTATATTCCTTTTTTAAATATTTTTTTTAAATTTTTGATAAAAAGTGAAATCTTTTGAGTTCCTTATTGAAATTATTTGAAAGGCTAAGAACTTAGTCCAAGGATAAAAAAACATTTTAAAATATAAAAGTAAAAGATCTCAAAAATCATTTCACATGGACCCATAGAATAAAATGTCAGGGCCGCGAACATGGGGGCGTGCTGAGCTTAAAAGGGCAGCATGTTCATGTTGCGCTTAAAAGGGTATATTTTTTAAATATTTTTTTATGATTTAATTTATTTATTATGTAAAATTTGTCTAGTTTGTTTTTTTTTTTTTTGTAAAAATTCAAATTCATTTGATATATGTAACTAAGTGATCGAATAAAATTTCTTAATGTTGTTTTATAAATAAATAAAAATTATAATTTAAAAAAATATTATTAAACAAATGTTATTCAATTACTTAGTTACAGATATTAAATAAATTTAAAATTTCACATGCTAAATAAATTCGACGAGTTTTACGTCATAAACATATTAGACCATAAAATATTATTTGAAAAATATGCCAAACAAAGCGCAACACGAGCGTGCTGTCCTTTTAGGCACAGCATGCTTCCCGTTCTGTAGGGCTGTATACTAAAAATTATGTCTTTTATTATTTTTAGTATTTAATTTTATTCATTAATAAAATTATTTTTTTATTTTATGAGAATTTTAATGAGCAATGGATGTAGCTTCATTATTTATTTTATATTATGCATGAGTGTTTTTTATTCTGCACAGTATTTAATCTGCTGTGTAGAATTTTATTTACACACAGAAGACTAGATTATTAATTTTTGTAGAATATAAGTTTTTATTTCACGGCTTAGATAGAATTGGACACACAATCGGTACGACTGTAACGCAGAGTTTTAGTAGACCTATCTTGATTAGGAAGAACAGATAATAGCGTCGTTTATTGTTCTGATTTATTGTACTAGTACATTTCGTGTGTATTGAACAGAATCGCGTTGAGATAATTAATTTTATACTAATTATATAAATTAATTTATACTCAATGCTTATTATGAGTGCTTATACTCTTAATCTCGAAATAATTAAATATTTATGTATATTTAATATTCGTTATTTTGAATCATTAAAGAGTGTGATCTTTTACGGGTGTATAATCCCAGTGAATTATATGACGATATTAATTATATGGTGAATATTAATTATTGACGAAATTTACGTTCCGAAATATCAGAATTGACAATAATTCCTTTAAAAAATTTATAAATTTTGACTAAGCTAAATTTTGTAGGTGGATTTAATTATTCGGCAATCAAATAAGTTAAGCAGAATGCCTTAAGAAGCTGATTAAATATAATTGTTAGTAATTTAATTTAATCGGCCGGTATCGAAAATCTTAACGTAAAAGAATAAATAAGCATTTAATAACAAAGTTTCGAATATTCGATTTTGAGAATATGGCGGGAAGTGCAATTATAATTTTTTAGTGGAATAATTTATAAATAATATTTTTATGAAATTATTTCTGGGTTCAGGTGGATTTTTATAATTCTATTAGGAGTTCAAATCATATTTATTTTACAGGTCCATGTTTTAACCATATATATATGCAGTTATGTAGATACTAGTTCATAATTAATCTTTATAGTTAAGGTTTCTACGAATCTTACAGTTGGCTAGTTAGAGTTTTAAAGAGCACGAGAATTGTAGTCCACACTATGTCGTGTCTCTTGCATTCAAAAATACAATAGAAAACTTAAATCTGGAGTTTCAAATTAAAGTCTACAACTGTGAACTATTCTAGACTAAAAGTTGTTGCAGCAACCAAAATTAGTACTACAAGATTTCGTAAAATATAATTCTAATATAACTTTAGGAGTATATACAGGGTTTTATTTTAATCATTTGATATCAAAAAATTTTAATCTAGAATCGGTTTTGACGTTTGCCCGTTCAATTTTTTTGGCTTAAATCTTGTTCTAATCAATAGATTTTGAAAGTTTAGCCTCCATTATAAAAGCTATCAAAAATTATCCCAAATTGGGCCAAAAGAATTTAAAGTTTATCAAAAACGGGCTAACTTTCCTTTTCCCTATTTTCTGTGATTATACAAATTAAAAGATACTCATATTATGTATGTGATATTATGTCATATTTTTAATAAATGAATTTTTATAAGTCACACAATGTTATGTTGTTTTTTTTCCTCTCAACCAATTAATAAAAATGAGTTATTGCCGTAAAAATTTTCATCATAATATTCAGTGAGAGTAGAATGTGAAGTTGTCTGAGGATATTTTGGAAATACGGCGGCGAAGCTAGGAAATCTAGTTTATAGGGGCACTAATTAACTTAAAATATTAATTTTCTATAACCAATAATAATAGAATATTACTAAAACTTAAACAACTATTAATAAATATAAAAATTTTGCAATGTATACTTTCACAAAATTTTGTGACAATTAAGGTAGAAAGTTATTTATTTATTTACTTTAGGTAAGTAAAACTTATATATTTAAGTAGATACTAATCATTATTGAAAATATATCAAACCAATTAAAATATTATAGTGTCAGCTCAACTGATTTAATTAACTTGCTATGTTGATTTTAAGTTTTGCCAATTTGAAAGCTTTGCAACATTTGAATATTTGAGCAATTTTTGTAATTTTTTTAAGAATATCACGATATTTATATGATATTTCAATAACAAATAAAATTATATTGTGTATTAAATGTTCTCTCGCTAGTAGCATATGAATAAAATTTATAGGTGTAAAAAATTGAAAAAATATCCTAACATAGTAAAAGTTTTAAAAATATTATCTTTTAAAATTTGTTATTTTAAGACTCGTGGTTGCAAATATTTTTATAAAAAAATTAAATAATAGAATAGTTATATATTTAGGAGGGACACTAAATAAATTTTATGAATCTAGACATTTTTATTTTTTTATACGTAATAATATATATATATAAAAGTGAGAGGGGTCACGTGCCCCATCTAGGCATACATTGGCTCCGCCACTAAATTAAATCAACCTGATTCTCTTCAGAGCGAAAGCCTTGTCCATGAACTGGTTGGAAATAAATGCATGTGGTCAGAATAACATGGATCTTTCATGAATGAGTTTTTGTGTTTTTTTTTTCATCGAAGGGTTTTTGGGTTAACAATTATAGAATTTCACCGTTGTTTTCCACCAAAGTGAATGCAATTAAAATAGAGACATGATGGCCTACAGGGTGTTTTTATTCAATAACATAACAAAAACTACTTCGAAAAACAATGTGAGCCCATCATTATTAGATAAATAAGAGACAATATTGATTCACTTAATGTGCATCGAGTATTTTTATTTATCGAGAGCACTACATATCATCGCTTATGTGGTACTTTGGGAGCATCTAATAATTTTCCATTCAAAAGAGCCCTGCCTAGGAGTGGTTCTCTGGTACTTTGGGACCATCTAATAATGTGACTTGAAGCAACTTTTTAACTAAACAATATTCTTGCCTATTTGATTTAAAGTAAAAAAAAAATACTTATTTAATTTAGAATTTAAAAAAAGTTGAATTCTAAATTAGCTTAGCAAACAACGTGGTACCCTAACCCAATATAATGGCGATAAATTTTATGGTAGGAACATGATAACTGATCTTTATTGAGTGATTATGAAACAAAAAGAGACCCATATTATGGGGGTGTTTGGCAAAGTTACTGCTTGTATTTTTTAGTTTCTTGTTAGTAGTTTTAGTTATAAAGTATAATTTTTTTCAAACACCCACAATTTTACTACAAATTATAATAATTTTTTCTTCTATTTCAGCTACAAGTTATAATTTTTACCAAATATTCACAACTTTTGCTATAAATTCTAATAATTTTTTTCTTCTATTTTAATTACAAGTTACAATATTTACCAAATACTCACAACTTCTGCTACAAAATATAATCTATAAGTTATTAGTTTCAGCAATTCCAAACACCATTTATGTAGGATACAATCATTTATTACCAAGAGTATCACGTGATATCGCCTAAATAGTACTCCGATGTCAAGATTTTAACACCAATTTCCAAGTGCAACGAAAAACACACCGATGGCTCCAATTTATACAAAGTAAATAAAGAATACGAACGATAAAAAGAGCACTAGAATATACGTGATTCGACAAGCTACCTACGTCCTCAGACGAGAAAAGATAATTCACTATGAACAATAAGGATTACAAGAACTCTCTTTATTTCTGGCCTTAAACTGAGCCTCTCTTTGGTCTCTTTTTTGAGCCTCTCTCCTGTCTTATACAACTCTTATGACACCTTGATTTATATAGTAAAAAGTTTCTAATTCTGATAAGAGAATAAATCCAAATAGAAAAGTAGCTATTTAGGGCATTCTTGCCTATCAAGACTAACAATAAAGGAAACCAAAAAAATTAATGGCATAACTATGAAAAGATGAACGTGCCAAAACAAGAAGCACTAAAATAAGGCAAGATTAAAATACTATCCCGAGGCATCCGGACGCTCGTTCGGGCGGGAATATCCCGAAATTCAAGACACAAATCCCAACAATACCTACCTTGGTTCAAATTCCTGAACCATTTTTAAGAACTGTTCATCGCCTTGACCGGCACCTTTTTCATGGGTATGGGTACTCCACCTTCTCTGATCATCAACAGAAATGAACATAGACCAAGTCCAAACTACTCTTGAACTTGATCTTTACCTTTTTGCAATCAACAGCCTTCCTATCCTTGTGCAATGTACCAACCCCCAAATTTTAGCCTTCTGTGGTGACTCCATCTTCTCTAACACTACTACTTGCCACTTGTCTCTGCCTGAGTTGCTTGTAACTTTCTTGTAAGATAATAGATCTCCACTACTTTCTATTAGGGTAAAGCTATCACGCTCCGAACCCGGGTCACATGAACCCAACTACCCTACCTCACACTATCACCCAAACGTGAGAAACCCTATAGAAAATAATGGTTTTAAATTTGAAATATTTTTAATCAAATTAGACACCGGCTTCTCAAAACAAGGACAGGTACTCGATGGCAGTTTGGTCCGTTCTAGCGAACAGATCACCGCTTGAGTAGTCAACTGCCAGAAACCATTTTCCAGTCCTAGCCTCTTGCAACGCTCGAGCGGATCCCATCCCCACTCGAGCGCCCACATACCTAAGAACAAACCAATAGTACACAACTTAGGAGCCAAACTTTACAAATATTCCAAGTATATTTCTTAAAAATTTCGATAGAGTCTCATTTGTTTTTCGAATAATCCCAAATTACCTAAAGAACCTGTCAAACTCAAATAGAAATTTACACTTAGGCTCAGTCTAGATTTTAACTCCCAATCACAGTCAAAACTATTTAATGACTAACATTCACCATTCATTACAATTACATTCATAATTCAAATGAAATCCCACAAAACTATGTAAGCCTTAAAGCATTTTGACATGAGTCATTTCTTATAACTTAGCACAGTATACAATCAAACCAATATCTAAACATTCCTTAAACTTGGAATCCATTCAAGTCCTTTCATATGAACATCACATACTAGTATCAAAGTACGTCATTCATCCATAAGAATCCATATTTTCTTTCAATTTCTCAAACGCAAAATCTGGAAATGTATATGCACATGACATTCTAAGTTTTCATCAATTTCTTACAACCGACACAATTACATGATATACATATTTCGATTACAAAGCTATGCTTCATTATACTTTTACAAAACGCAAAAAATTCATATATCAACTTCAAAAAATAAATTTTCATCTTTTCTTCTGCAAGACTCGTATAACAATCTATACATTTCTTACCTCTTCTCTGCATTATCAGAACCTATAAAAAAATGTAACCAACAAACGTGAGCCAAAGTTCGTAAGATAAATACTAAAAAAAGTGCAATGTATTACTTGTGAAGTGTGAAAGAACAGAGTATTATGCAATCACTTTCAATTATTTTCTTTACTTATTTCCAGATTTAACATTCACACCCATTTTATATACTTTAAAAATAATATGAATTCATTTGAATTCCTCAACTTCAAATTTCCTAACTCTCTCACTTAGATCATCTTTTATTTATTACCATATTTTATTCTCATTAAATTCGCATATCTGTTTTATTCAACCATTAAGTTTTCTTTTCTTCCCCTTTCTTTTATTTTCTTTCCACTTTATCAATCCATTATGTACATTTTCATTTCATTCAATTATTCAAAATACTGAACTGACGTCGGGTATAACTTATAGAAATATCTCCATATTCCCCAGACAAGCTACGCGAAATCGTTGGGTAATAGAGAGTTCTATAACTCACCACGATAACCAACATGTCCAATTTACGAGCCTCACGCGAGGGAACCTCGCGCCCATCCAGTTTATGGGATCCACCCGAGGGAACCTAGTACCCACCTCTAGTTTACGGGAGCTAACCCAAGGGAACCTGATACCTACCTTATACAAGTTTTCGGTCTTTCACCGTGGAGCTGCTCAAGCCCAACTTATTCACATACCAAATCATTTCGATTTCCCGAAGGGACACCCAAGAGGCAACCCGTACCAAACCATACCAAACTATTTTGGTTTCTCAAAGAAACACCTAGGAGGCGATTTGTACCAAACTATACCAAACCATTTTGGTTTCCCGAATGAACACCAGGAGGCGACCCAATACCAAACCATTTTGGTTTGCCGAAGGAACACCCGGGAGGCAACCCGATACCAAATCATTTCAGTTTTTCAAAGGAACACTCGGGAGGCGACCCGTACCAAACCATACCAAACCATTTTGGTTTTTCGAACAAACACCCAGAAGGCGACCTGATACTAAACCATTTTGATTTCCCGAAGGAACACCCAAGAGGCGACCCGATACCAAACCATTTCAAATCTATATTCAATTAACCATTTCAATTTTTATCAACAACCCGGGACTCCAACAACAACCTGGTTCCTCTCCCAACTCAATTACACAACCACATAACCTCATTTCACATTTACAATCGGTGTCTTTCAAATCATATGCTTTACCCATTGGAAGTTTGAAACTAACCATCGGGGTTGAGCCTTGTTTTATTGTTCGTTAGTTTCCATGGATAGATGAATGACACTGTTATATAAACCGTGATGTTTGCTCAAGGTGAGGTGTGGATGCATCAGTTGGGTTGCGATCTTTCGGTAAAAGCCCATTAAGATGCATTAGTTGGGGCTGCGGTCGTTCGGTGAACGCCCATAAAGGTGCATTGCATGGATTGCATGTAAATCGTGGTGGGTTATATATATAAAACTATTTTTGAGGCTCGTCAGAGTTCGAATATTCATATCTTTTCGCATCAGCATGTTTAACTTTTATTTCATGATTAATCTGTTTTCTATTAGGTTTCGGCTCATCGTGTGAGATTTGAAAACCTTTTTTAGGTGATTGTGATCACGGGAGATGATCGAGTAGAGGCCGTGAAGGCAGGAGAGTTGTTTTAGTTTTCTTTTGTTAAGGGATCATGTATTGTTACATCTTTTGCTTGCTTTTGAAAGCTTGTTTGTAAGCCTTAAGGCGATTACATTATGCATGTTTGTAGTGTTTATTTTGAGAGAGAAACCTTGGGTTGTTAGTAGTTTTACTTGTTCAAGATTGGGTTTCATACTTTCAACGTTTCGTTTTTTTTTAAATCGGAGGAGTATTTGCTTTATGAATTAAACGTTTTTGTTCCTATATTTTGCTTATTTAAAACCCTGCTCAGAGATCATGTTTTTAGGTATGTTTTTGAGACTCGAAAAGGTTTTCTAGTCCTTGGCTAAAAAATCCCTTAGGCGTCTCACGCTCAAGTGGGCCTCTGAGCGCTCGAGCGGGCTGTCGCTGTGAATATAAATTTGGGTTTTGTTTAGAGAAGCATGGGGGTAACCCTTTTGATGTAGAATGGCTTATTTTGGTTATTTCTTTTACAAATAAAATCTCGTGTTTATTTTCGTCTTTGACCTGTTTGGGTTCGGGTGATTTTGGTAGATCGTGGTATCCCAAAATGTTAGTTTAGTGGGCTTTCTTGTGACCCAGGGGTTTGGGTTGTTACGAAACATGGCTGGTATATATAACTATTCAATTTGTTGACTTCATGTACAAATTTCTCTTCTCACCATTTATCCAAATTACTCAGACAACATTACACAATGAATCATGAATGCGTCAAGAATCTCATTTTCTTCAATTCGACCATTCATTCAAATTAAGTACATGATATTGAAGTTTTAACATTTCATAATTATCTCACTATAACTATATTAAACAATTTTAGTATTGATTCTCCCTTATTCGAATCCCACAACATGAATCCCAAATATAAACTTTTAATGGTTTTATTTTTTCTTTGACCTTATTTTGTCAAACGAGCTCTCATGTTATTGTAGCTAATCTTCAATATTGATTCACCTTCAAATCTTTCCATATTAATAAGCGTTTCAACTATCAACTTATTGTTCATCTAATCACACAACTCATTATCTCAAGAGTGGAAACTAAACTTGTGGTTCAAGATCCCAAATAGAATTTGTATATTCTCCACTTAATACTTTACCCAATCATCATCGAACCAAGAATTTAAATAAATTTTCCTTTAACCTCTTAAACGGCCGGGTTTTCAATTTATTATATTATCTCATTTTAGTTAGAAGATTCTTTCATTTAGCCAGCTAATTCTCTTCCATTAAACCAGCTAATTCTCTTCCATTAAACCATGGATTTAGTCACGCTCATGGATTAGTGTTATCTAACTTTTACACGACACTTAACATATTGGAATTAACCCATTAAACCACATCCCAAACTTAAATTAATAACCCAAATCTCAAAACTTAAATCATCATTTAATCCTATACCCATGATACTATAATTTGTATGGCAAGCATAATGCTAATATGGTTCAACTCCCTTGGATCCATCTTTATTTCATCTTATCAATATTCTACAATCACATAAACTGCGTTTTCATCAAATAGCTCTCAAGTTTTTAAATTTAGCTACAACTTCAAATGTTAATTCTTTTTTTTCTTGTTTGTCAAATTACCTTCCCAAATGATAATTCAAATGCTTAAATTTTGAGCGATCTCCCTCAATATAACAAACCCCAAACTTCACAATTTTATTTATTTATTTTGTTCATTTCCCATGAACTTAACACATTCTAATAACTTAACATAGGATTTATATACTCCCAACTTCCAAATCTCGCTCGGTAGACATAAGTTTAATTTTCAAATCCTACGTTTACAAGTTAATATAATTAACTACCAATATAGGGTTCTACTTCCATCATATCCCTCCTTTATCATGAATGTAAACTAAACAATCCATAATTTGATTAAGATTTTGATTAATCTCACAAAAGATGAGAGTTTTATGAAACTGTTATACAAAAGCCAACACAAATCACATCAATGCACCATAGTTAGTGTCACGCCCCGATATCCGGGTCACGCGAAAGCCCACAAAAACACCCATTTATGAAATATAGGTTTTTACAGTTGAATATCAAATATACAACGTTGAATAAAAATTTTTCACAGTTCAACCCTCATAAAACTGTAAATCATGCAATCTCATACATGAATAATAGTATCGCCTCAAGGCGTACAAAATCGGTCATCACAGGCATTACATGTAAAAGTACATGTACAAAAATAGAAAAAACTACAGCAAGTCTTCCATTACCTCTGCAACTAGATCAACTCGTCATGATCACCTGAAAATATTTTTCTAGAAAATCTCACACCGTGAGCCGAAGCTCAATAGAACATAGACAATAAAAACTGTAAAGCAGGCTATGCAATCTCACACACATAGGCTCAACCACGGGAGCCTAAAAGGTTTTTCCATAAAAAATCAACAGTTTTCCATCAAGCCTCAACGGGCCTCAAAACAATTTTATCTCATAAAACTCACGTTTTTCCATCCTTCAAACTATACATATCATCCTAACAGATATCATGCAACAGTTAAGAAAAAGCAGTAAAACACAGTATTCTTCACTCGGGTCACACAGTCGAGGGGACAAAATGTAAATGAGATCCTATGTACTAACTCTACCCTACAGACAAAGGTAACAACTATAGACTCTCATCCCTTACCCTGAACCCACAGGCTTGGTAATGATAAGCTCTATACAGAGTCACAACAACATACTCAATTTATGAGTCAAGCCCGAGGGTTCAGAGCACCCACCAACCACTTAATTTACAGATTTCCACGATCGAAGGTACAGAGCACCTACTGCTTAATTTACGGGACCTGAGCCCGAGACTACAAAGCACCCAATACACTCAACTTACGAGGACTAATCCGAAGGTACAGAGCACCTACGCTGCGCACATTTTTAGACTTACATTGAGGAGCAATGGAAGCCCAACTCAACCACACCCACTATTACGGTACATTTAGGGATAACATTTAAAAACCCACTGTAGTCCACTATGAAAACCAGTAAAATAGCTTATACACGCATGTATAAGAGATCCCATCCATCAACATGGAGATCTAACACCATTTCCCACAAACATTTGAAAAGGATGAGAATCAACCCCGCGGGTTAGCTCCAAACCTCTAAAATCACGTTTTTTACCGTTTTCACAAAATACCACGTTTTCAAATCACTTTTGAAAACCACGGATGTCAACACACCCAGATCATGCATACAACTGAGAAAAATGCGTAAAAACCCCACTTTAACCCAAAAACCACCGTTACACATGAAAATCACGTTTTATGCATTTCTACCCGGTGAAAGCATACACAATTACATATATCACCCTAATACAG
>JAULJZ010039685.1:0-14606 GCA_032270985.1 Heliamphora pulchella
TATATACTAGCAAATTAGTCGTGTCTAAAGACAGTTTTTAATAAAATTGAATCGTTATATATACTAGCAAATTAGTCGTGTCTAAAGACAGTTTTTAATAAAATTGAATCGTTAGATTAATTATATAATTATTTATTTTTCTAACAGCTTAATTATATAAGCTTTTAAATGAGTTGGTAATTAACAACCTAATATGGCATTAAAACAGACAATAAATCATGCATGTGTTCACGTCTCACTGTCAACTAGATGATTAAAAAATATTTATATGTGTTTGACTGACTTATGTAGAAGACAATGGCATAACTAAGATTTTGCCATTAAAGGGGCCAAAACTCATAAAAACTATAAAAATGATAAATTACACTAACTTCTCCTGAGATTTGAGTCAAATAAAGGTAAGTTCACATGTTTAAAAAAATTACATCATCACTTCTTAAATTTTAACGCCGTTAATGAAGATAATTAAATGACTAAATTAGTCCCGAATGTTTAGTTTAAAATTTACTGATTGATTGACATTGCATTGTTAGAAATAAATTTACAAAATTATCCATGAAAGATTCTTAAACTCTCTTTGTGGAGTAATTCAAAATGTATACACTTTTTTTTCCTTTTAAGCACTCATCTTGTAATGCCTCGAACTCGGGTCACGCAAAACACCTACGAACAACCGTTTTGGGATACCACGATCCACAAAATTCGACCGTACAAACGGGTCAACATCACAACATTTAAAAGGAAGCTAAAACATTTGAAAAAGGGCGCTACCGAGAGTTTATTTCAAGGAAAAGCCCCACCAAAACATAAACCAAAATTCTCTCTCGAGGCATAATCATTTTCAGAAAGGATAAAACCATACATAATGGGAACCAACGCTCAACTCGAGATCTCACTCTCAAAATACATACATGCGTTGAATGTAATTGCCAACAGGCATATAACACATGGTTCTAACACCATAAACATGGAAAACAATACATGTTCCAAAAGAAACAAAAAAGACTATAGATCTAAAGTCGAGACTTTCCATCACGCTTTTTGCAGGTGATTAAAACCATAAAAAAACGTGATTAAAAATTGAATTAGTGTGATTGCTAAAACTTTAAAATCTCGGTTTTGCATTATCGATCACACTTTTTGTGCGTGATAAAAACAGAAAAGTGTGATTAAAAATAACAAAAAGCGTGATTAAAAATAACCAAAAGCGTGATTAAAAATAAAATTAGTGTGATTATTATGTCGATTTCGCATTATCGACCACACTTTTTGTGCGTGATAAAAACTAAAAAAGTGTGATAAAAAAAGTGTGATTAAAAATAATAACTGCACACCAGCGCGCATCTAATGTTATTCCGAGTTTTCTTTCACCTATGATAGCCCTGTCAACTAATACAATTCCTGATTCACCAATTCTAACTAGCTTCAAATATAAGTTTCTACATATTTAGTTCTATCATATCCACAAAGTATAAACGTGAAACATAAAAACTAACTATAAAAAAGCATTTCCAACAGAATGAACTCCAAGTTCTAAACACAAGACAACAAAACCAATTACCATGACTGTAATGAAAGAATTCATTAAATTTTCAAAAAAATATATTCATATGACACTTAATAATCTTTTGATCAATTGTACCAAATTAATAAAAATGCCTAATAATTTAAAATTTGTCACAATACAAACTGAGAGAATTCTTGCTAAAGAAAGGAGCAGCAATTCCAAAAAATCTATTACTTGAACCAGTATTGAGAAGAACAATGCTAGCCACACTCTGGAATCTGCAATTCAGTCCATTCACAATATAGAATTAGCAGGGAATAAAAAAAATAGTAAGCAAGTTGCTCAAAAATTAAAAAAATAAGCAATTACTGTAACCCCAAAGTCATATATTCTCATTCAGGACCAAAAAGTTCGAAACCTTATGCACAAATTGTCACGAATTCAATCCGGATGCACGTGATCTCCACATTATAACCCGTTCTCCCTATGACTAAAACTTCTCTTATGATATTCTCTCGAATTTTTTAACTCATTTTAGAAGGAATAACTCCCAAATTTATAAAATAATCTAAGTATAAAATTTATAAATTTCAACAGAGTATCTTCTGTTTTTCAAACTATCTCAAACTTTCGAAAATCTGTTAAATTCAAATAACAATTTATACTCAGGTATAGTATGAATTTCAACTTACAATCACAATACAAATTAATTAATGACTACTATTTTCACATTAATACATTTTCTTCTTTTAACTCCATCCAATACTCAACACAATTACTATTATTCCAAAAAATAGAAAACATCAACAAAATTGTAAATTGACCAAAGCATTTCTTTTTAAAATTTTGGTCACACAAACTAAGAAATAGAAGGATTTCAAACAATAAGATTGATAATTCAGTGACAAAGTTCTCATCACCCTACCTTGGTAGGGTGATGAGAACTTTGTTGAAATTTATACACTTTTAAAATTTAAACTCTCTTTGTGGAGTAATTCTAAATGTATGCACTTTTTTTTCCTTTTAAGCACTCATCTTGTAATGCCCCGAACTCGGGTCACGTAAAACACCCACGAACAACCGTTTTTAGATACCACGATCCACCAAAACTGACCATACAAACGGGTCAACATCACAACAATTAAAAGAAAGCTAAAACATTTGAAAAAGGGCACTACCAAGGGTTTATTTCAAAGAAAAGCCCACCAGAACTTAAACCAAAATTCTCCCTCAAGGCATAATCATTTTCAGAAAGGATAAAACCATACATAATGGGAACCAACGCCCAACTCGAGATCTCACTCTCAAAATCTATACATGCATTGAATGTAATTGCCAACAAGCATATAACACATGGTTCCAACACCATAAACATGGAAAACAGTACATGATCCAAAAGAAACAAAAAAGACTACAGATCTTCTGCCCCGCCGGCTCCCCCAGATCACCCTACATGGTCATATGCACCTAAAAAACGTTTTCAAATCCCATACCGTGAGCCAAAATCTAGCAGAAACTAGACAAATATGTAGTAAAAGCTAAACATGCTAATAGAATAATATGAGAGTTACGACTCTCCCGAGCCTCAAAACAAAACAAGTTTTACAGCATCAAAATGAAATGTGAAAAGATATGAAACTTTTCGACTCACATGAGCCTAAAAAAAATGTTTTCACACGAATCCACAATGAAACACATGCAATCCATGCAATGCATCTTCTCGGGCTTTCACCAAAGGATCGCAATCCCAACTAATGCAATCTTTTCGGGCTTTCACCGAAGGACCACAGCCCCATGTAATGTATCATCAACCTGAGTTAATATTCATTTGATCATGAACAAATATCATACTTCACATGCAACCCGCGCAACACACGCAATACATGCAACCCGAGACCACATATCCATCCCCCAATATGCATTAATAAAACGAAAGTTTTAATGCACGAAGCCATGTACAAACACCATGTTTCACATAACAACGTCATCCACCTAACCGTGGAGACCAACACTCAAACAAACACGACTCAACCCCAAGGGTTAGCTCCATACCTCCGAAATTAGGTTTTCGCAAAACATTTGCATAAATCTTTACCTTTTTCCAAAACGTGACTTTTAGAAAACCACGAACCCATACCCATCCACCAACATCGTAAAGAAACCACAAAATAGTTTAAAAGCCCCTTTTCATCCAACCAAACATAAATTAAACATGTAAATAAACTGTTCATGAATTTAAAAATGGTAAAAGCTCATAAATTTTCACATAGCACCCCTTCAAGACACGAGAGTTTAGAATCCTACCTCAGTGAGTTAAAACTTGAAGCTTTATCAATTGGTGCAAAATCAAAGTTGCCAAAACACAATTTCGTTCGAATAGTTGTGAAGCCCACGGAGAGTACATCAAGGATCTGCCCTCCGATCACCATAATTCGAGCCGGAACACACCCAAATCTAGAGAAAAGGCAGAGCTTTTGTGTAGAGAGAGAAGAAATTTGTAGAATAAGCTTTTGTTCAAAATCCAAAGTATGAGTTGTCTTTATAAAATCTCGCTCCCGGCTGTCCGCTTAAGCGGACAGGGTCCTGCTTGAGCGGCCCCCCACCGACCTAACTCTCGGCCACATGCTTACTTGAGAGAACAGGCCACTGCTCGAGCAGCCACCGCTGGGTTAAAACCCAAAAACAGGACCAAACACTTTTCACATAATTCCGTCCGAACATTCTTTAGAACATCATCCAAGATCAAAATGCTCACCTAAAATATTACCAAGATCAAGTTTTAATTCCGACTCCCGCCACACTTAATTATTTTAAAAAGAAACGGGTTAGAGTCTCATAACTCTCCCCACTTAAAGGAATTTTTTTCCCAAAATTCACCAGCAAATCTCAAGCCAAACATCACCCCATCAACCAATCAACATTCATTGATTAAAATCTAGTAACACCACACAACAACAAAATGCCTCAGTAGTTGAAACCCCAAGACTGTCGTCACCCAATGTAAACACGCCTTTGAAGAATAGACCTCTATAGAAACGGCTGCCGCACGCCAAGTCCCACTGACACTACTGTCCTCCATCAAACATCGAACCAAAATCCAACTCGCACTGCCAAAACCTCGTAACACAACTCTCACCGAACACAATCCACTCCAGCAAGTCCAAGGACTATCTCTGCGAGTCCAAACGCCCGACGTCGAATCCCGACATCGGTTCCACGAAGTCATGTGTTCCGCACACAAATCTTACTCAAGTTCTGACGATCCCCTAATAACCACCCACTTTGATACCACATCGCTATTATGCTGATACTAATAACGCCGTCATTGAGGCTGATAAGATGTTCATCCACGAACAACAACACAAACACCCAATTACGGAGAAAAACTCACTTAATTCACCTGAAATACCAAAGAATGCAATTCATCTAAACCGTCATCCTCTATTCGGTCTTCCGGCATGAACCACAACTCTCACCTACGACAAGATTTCGCACAACTGAAGACCAACCCGGTAGCACAGCTACAAAACCAGCACAGTTATCTGACCCAGCGAGTCACTTGGACCTGATACACCATACAGACAAATACTTCATAGGTACCCACTAACCTACACGAACTCAATCATATGTCCCGAGCAACAGCACACCACTACACAGCTCAACGTGTCGCCATTAAATCACTCAAACCCATGACTTATCCGCTCAGTAACCAACCAAGATTTGTCTCTTACACTTAGAAATTTTCTCTTATACAAAACTCATCACGACCTTTTCGTTCCAAACCAAACAATCATGTCAGTCCTGATAGGTCATAGCAATCAAGGTTTCTCAAACAACAATTCCTTCCTAACCCATACCTTACCACATCCTCGGGATCACCATCCGAACAAATGGTTACACCAAAACATACCACTTACCACAGTCGACGACCACTCCATGACTCAGTTCACAACTCCAAATAGAACACAAACCCAAACTCACGAGCCCATCCATAGCACAACCTCAATTCCCAGTAACATACTCTCAAGAGGAGCCATCTATTAAAACCAAACCACGAACCATGCTTCAATTACACCGGAACAAACCCTGCTCATACAAATGCTCAACAGTTATCAACCAAGGCCAACCTCATGTGACTAACCCCAACTCACCAATGAGTTTGACTGCGCACCAAGCGGTCGACACTCAACCCACAACCTTACCTATCAGCAACTAATAGCAACTGAGCACACATCCAAGATCCAAACCACGGCCTTGCCCTCTTCAAGGATACATAGATCATATATATAAGAAATATAGAACATAAGATGCAGCACATCACACTCTCATAAACATCAATCACATAATCATGCTAACACTTAGCCAAAAATGATCATGCAAACACATCACACATACCGAGGAGGACCGACAAGAGTGATGCATTAATTTGGATAACCAACTTAGATTTCTTATCAGACAACACGTCGGCTAAACGCATTTCTGACTTGGCTTCCAAACGTGTTAATCCAAACGACCAATCAATCCTATGGTCCCACCTCTATACTCGCATATACACAACATCCTCATGCTCAACACGCTATCATGCACATGGTATCGAAACATCTAAAGACATACAACCAAGCGCACATAATCATCCTCATAGGGTGATGCACCCTTTTTTCACGGCTCTTAGGTATTCAATCCCAGAGCTCTAATACCATTTGTAATGCCCCAAACCTAGGTCAAGCGAAACACTAATGAATAACCATTTTGGGATACCACGATCCACCAAAACTGACCGCACAACGGGCCAACATCACAACATTTAAAAGAAAGCTAAAACATTTGAAAAAAGGCACTACCTAGGGTTTATTTCAAAGAAAAGCCCACCAGAACATAAACCAAAATCCTCCCTCGAGGCATAATCATTTTCAGAAAGGATAAAACTATACATAACAGGAACCAACGCCCAACTCGAGGTCTCACTCTCAAAATACATACATGTGTTAAATGTGATTGCCAACAGGTATACAACACATGGTTCCAACACCATAAGCATGGAAAACAATACATGATCCAAAAGAAACAAAAAAGACTATAAATCTTCCGCCCTATCGGTTCCCCCAAATCACCCAGCGTGGTCATATGCACCAGAAAAATATTTTTAAATCTCACACCGTGAGCCAAAGCCTAGCAGAAACTAGGTAAACATGTAGTAAAAGCTAAATATGCTAATAGAATAATATGAGGGTTATGACTCTCCCGAGCCTCAAAACAAAATAAGTTTTACAGCATCAAAACGAAATGTGAAAAGATATGAAACTTTTCGACTCACACAAGCCTAAATAAAATGTTTTCACACGAATCTACAATGGTCCACATGCAATCCATGCAATGCATCTTCTTGGGCTTTCACCGAAGGACCGCAATCCCAACTAATGCAATCTTTTTGGGCTTTCACCGAAGGACCACAACCCCATTTAATGTAATCTTTACGGGCTTTTACCGAAGGACCATAACCCCATCTAATGTATTGTTAACTAGAGTTAACATTCATCCGACCATGAACATATATCATGCTTTACATGCAACCCGCGCAACACACATAATACATCCAACCTGAAACCACAAATTCATCCCTCAATATGCATTAATAAAACAAGAGTTTTAATGCACGAAGCCATGTACAAAACACCACGCTTCACATAACAATGTCATCCACCTAACCGTGGAGACCAACACTTAAACAAACATGGCTCAACCACAAGGGTTAGCTCAAAACCTCCGAAATTAGGTTTTCGCAAAACATATGCATAAATCTTTACCTTTCTCAAGAACTTAACTTTTACAAAACCACGAACCCATACCCGTCCACCAACATCGTAAAGAAATCACAAAACACTTTAAAAGCCCTTTTTCATCCAACCAAACATAAATTAAACACGTAAATTAACTATTCATGCATTTTAAAAGGGTAAAAACTCATAAATTTTCACGTAGCACTCTTTTAAGACACGAGAGTCAAGGATCCTACCTCGGTGAGTTAAAACTCGAAACTTTACCAATCGGTGAAAAACTAAAGTTGCTGAAACACGATTATGTTCGGATAGATGTGAAGCTCAGGCGAGTACATCAAGGATCCGCCCTCCAATTACCAAGATCCAAGTCGGAAGACACCCAAAATCTAGAGATAAGGCATAGCTTTTGTGTAGGGAGAGAGAAAAAACTTATATAATAAGCTTTTGTTCAAAATCCAAGGTATGAGCTGTCTTTATAAAATCTTGTGCTCGGCTGTCCTCTCGAGCGGATAGGGAGCAGCCCCCCACCGACCTAACTCTCGACCACATGCCCGCTCGAGCGGACATGCCACTACTCAAGCGGCCACCGCTAGGTGAAAACCTAAAAATAGGACCAAACACTTTTCACATAATCATGTCCGAACATCGCTTAGAACCTCATGCAAGCTCAGACTGCTCACCTAAAATATTACCAAGATCAAGTTCTAATTCTGACTCCTGTCACACTTAATTATTTTAAAAAGAAATGGGTCAGAGTCTCCCAACTCTCCTCCCTTAAAGAAATTTCGTCCTCAAAATTCACCACCGAATCTCAAGCCAAACATCACCCCATCAACCATCAACAATCTCTGATTCAAATCCAGCAACACCGTACAACAGCAAAATGCATGAGCAGCTAAAACCCCAAGACTGTTGTCACCCGTTGTAAACACGCCTTTGAAGAATAGACCTCTATAGAAACTGTCGGCGCACGCGAAGTACCACTGACACTACTGTCCTTGATCAAACGTTGAATCAAAATTCAACTCGCACTGCTAAAACCTCATAACACAACTCTCACCGAACACAATCCACTCCAGCGAATCCAAGGACTATCTCCATGAGTCCAAACACCCGACGTCAAATTTTGACACTAGTTCCATGAAGTCCTGTGTTCCGCACACAAATCTTACTCAAGTTCTAACGATCCCCTGATAACCACCCACTTTGATAGCACATCGTTATTTTGCTGATACTAACAATGCCGTTACTAAAGCTGATAAGATGTTCATCCATGAACAACAACACCAACACTCAATTCTGGAGAAAAACTCACTTAATTCACCTGGAATACCGAAGAACGCAATTCATCTAAACCGTCATCCTCTATTCAGTCTTTCGGCACAAACCACAACTCTCACCCACGATAAGATTTCACACAACTGAAGACTAACCCGATAGCACAGCCACAAAACCAGCGCAGTTATCTGACCCAGCGAGTCACTTGGACCTGATACGCCATACAGACAAAATACTTCATAGGTACCCATTAATCTACACGAACTCAATCACATGTCCCGTGCAACAGCACATCACTGCAGAGCTCAACGTGTCGCCATCAAATCACTCAAACCCAAGACTTATCCGCCAAGTAACCACCCAAGGCTTGTCTTTTACACTTAGCAATTTCCTCTTATACAAAACTTATCATTACCTTTTCGTTCCAAACCCAACAATCATGTCAGTCCCAATAGGTCATAGAAACCAAGGCTTCTCAAACATCGATTCCTTTCTAACCCATACATTACCACATTCACGTGATCACCATCTGAACAAATGATTACACCAAAACATACCACTTACCACAATCAATGACCACTCCTTGACTCAGTTCACTACTCCAAACAAAACACAAACCCAAACTCACAAGACCATCTATAGCATAACCTCAATTCCCAGTAACATACTCTCAAGAGGACCCATCTATCAAAACCAAACCACGAACCATGCTTCAACTACACCTGAACAAACCCTGCTCATACAAACACTCAACAGTTATCAAATAAGGCCAACCTCACGTGACTAACCCCAACTCACCAACGAGTTCTACTGCGCACCAAGAGGTCGACACTCAACCCACAACCTTACCTCTCAGCAACTAACAGCGACCGAGCACACATCCAAGACCCATACCACGACCTCGCCCTCTTCAAGGATACACAGATCATATATATAAGAAATATACAAACATAAGATGCAGCACATCACACTATCATAAACATCAACCGCATAATCATGCTAACACTTAGCTAAAAACGATCATGTAAACACATCACACATACCAAGGAGGACCAACAAGAGTGACACGTCAATTTGGATAACCTACTTAGATTTTTTGTCAAAAATTACGACGGATAAACGCATTTCTGATTTGGCTTCTAAGCGTGTCAATCCAAATGACCAATCAATCCTAAGGTCCCACCTCCATACTCACATATACACAATATTCTCATGCTCAACACGCTATCATGCTCATGTTATCGAAACATCTAAATACATACTATCAAGCACACGCAATCAGCCTTACAAGGTGATGCACCATCTTTCTACGGCTTCTAGGTATTCGAACTCAAAGCTCTGATACTATTTGTAATACCCCGAACTCGGGTCATGTGAAACACCCACGAACAACCATTTTGGGGTACCACGATCCACCAAAATTGACCGCACAAACGGGTCAACATCACAACATTTAAAAGAAATCTAAAACATTTGCATAGGGCACTACTGAGAGTTTATTTTAAAGAAAAGCCAACCAGAACGTAAATCAAATTTCTCCCTCGTGGCATAATCATATTCAGAAAGGATAAAACCATACATAACGGGAACCAACGCCCAACCCGAGGTCTCAATCTCAAAATACATGCATGCGTTAAATGTAATTACCAACAAACATACAACATATGATTCCAACACCATAAACATGGAAAACAATACATGATCCAAAAGAAACAAAAAAGACTATAGATCTTTCGCCCCGCCGGCTCCCTCAGATCACCCTGTGTGATCATATGCACCTAAAAAATGTTTTCAAATCTCACACCGTGAGCCAAAGCCTACATGCAATCCATGCAATGTATCTTCTCGGACTTTCACCGAAGGACTGCAACCCTAACTAATGCAATCTTTTTAGGCTTCACCGAAGGAACACAACCCTATCTAATGTAATCTTTATGGGCTTTCACTAAAAGACCATAGCCCCATCTAATGTATCGTCAACCAGAGTTAACATTCATCCAACCATGAACAAATATCATGCTTCACATGCAACCCGTGCAACACACGCAATACATGCAACCCGAAACCACATATCTGTCCCTCAATATGCATTAATAAAACCAGAGTTTTAATGCATGAAGCTATGTACAAACACCACGTTTCACATAACAACGTCATCCACCTAACCATGGAGACCAACACTTAAACAAACACGACTCAACTCCAAGGGTTAGCTCCAAAACTCCGAAATTAGGTTTTCGCAAAACATTTACATAAATCTTTACCTTTTTCCAAAACTCGACTTTTATAAAATCACGGACCCATACCCGTCCACCAACATTGTAAAGAAACCACAAAACACTTTAAAAGCCCTTTTTCATCCAACTATACATAAATTAAACACGTAAATCAACTGTTCATGCATTTTAAAATGGTAAAAACTCATAAATTTCCACGTAGCACTCTTTGAAGACACAAGAGTCTAAGATCCTACCTCAGTGAGTTAAAACTAAAACTTTTACAACCGGTGAAAAACCAAAGTCATCGAAACACGATTCTGTTCAGATAGATGTGAAGCCCACGGCGAGTACAACAATGATCCGCCCTCCGATCACCAAGATCAGAGCCCGAATACACCAAAAATTTAGAGAGAAGGAAGAGCTTTTGTGTAGAGAGAGAGAAGAAATTTGTAGAATAAGCTTTTGTTCAAAATCCAAGGTATGAGTTGTCTTTATAAAATCTCACGCCCGCTCGAGCGAATAGGGCCCCGCTCAAGCGGCCCCCCATCGACCTAACTCTCAACCACATGCTCGCTCGAGCGGACAAGCCACCACTCGAGCGGCCACCGCTGGGTGAAAACCCAAAAACAAGACCAAACACTTTTCACATAATTTTGTCCGAACATCCCTTATAACCTCATCCAAGCTCAGAATGCTCACCTAAAATATTACCAAGATCAAGTTTTAACTCTAACTCTCGCCACACTTAATTATTTTATAAAGAAATGGGTCAGAGTCTCACACATCTTATGTAGTAAGGTATTTGTACGCGATGCACTAATACTTATATATATAGTGTCTAAAACAAAATAATGTGTGCATTTATAATTAGTTTTTTTGTATGATTACTTTATTTAAAGACGTTGTCACTGGCAATATGAAATATAACTTAAAATTTAGTGAAGGCTAAAAATGTAGGATAAATTACACTTAGACCCCTTATATTCTTATCATATATCACTATCTACCCCCTTATTCTTAGAAATCATACTACACCCACTGATTGATAATATCGTTAACGACAAAAACAAAATGACTCTTTTACTCTTATCTTTTATTTCTATTTTCTAACTAAACCACCCCAACCAAGGGCATCCTTTCACCAAACCACCATATCCAACCCCAGCAACAGATGCAGACCAAGCCTTAATGCCAAAAATAATAATCAATCTCGTAATTGTGGTAGCAAACTGATTTAAAAACAGTGCGATCATGGTCGAATAGCTCAGGAGTGATTCAAAACAATCTCCTTTACAAGATTCTTATAAGTAAAGGGTCTTACAGCCGTATGCAAGAACAACTCAAGAGTGATTCACTTTTGGGATGCACTTCCATTATTTTGGGCTCACTTATGCATCTTGTAATCAATGTCCTTGTCTTATCCCCAAGTCTACCCATCAAATTCCACTTCTCCAACCTCTGTTTTTCGACTTCAATAACCACCTTACAAACCAGAGTCCATTTTTCCATGGCATGTCTACAACTCCCCACTTTGGATGGCGAACGATCACCCAAAAGTATCAAAACCCACAACCCTCTCTGTAATTGAACTCAAATTGTATGTTTGTATGTGTTTTGTGTGTGTGTGTGTTTATGTGTAATTAAACTCAAATTCTCTATTCTTTAATGCAAATTACAAAGGCTCTGCTCTAAACATTGTGTGAATGTTGCATATTAAATGCACGACCAACATATACATACACACACATACGTACATACATGAATAGCTGTTGAGATCTGAAATCATCGGCGTGTGAGTGTTTGTATGTGTGTGGATTTAGAATCACCCCCACCCTCAAAGGAATTTGAGAAAAAATCTTAAGTTTTTTCTGTTCTTCAAAAGCTACAACAAATTAAACTTAAAAGAGGGAGAGAGAGAAACAAATTAGCAAATCAAACAAAGATGAAGAGCAAATCAACTCTTTGGTGTCGCCATCCAAAATCATAGGAGAGGAGAGAGAGAGGAATAATTTACTCTTTGCGTTTGGCTCTAAAAGATGAGGATCGAGGGGAATAATTTACTCTTTGTGTTCGGCTCTAAAATGATGAAGACGAAGATCCAAGATCGCCATCTAAAACCATCTCTCTCTCTCTCTCTCTTCTGTAATTTTCGTTCAATCCAGCTAGCGATTCTTAGACTTTGAAGGCGACGTCGAAGACGGCAGTGAGAGCGGTGAGGACGGTGGACTTCGAAGGCGGTATTGAAACCAATTGCGACAGAGATGTTCTTTGAGGGGAAGCCGGAGGAGGAGGTGGAGAGGGCAGTGGCGGAGTGCCCGCTGAGTCGACTCGGTGAGAGAAATCTAAAGCGCAAAATTTTAACTAGGTATTGGAGATCTAGGGTTTCAAGAAAAACCAGAGGGAAAGAAATCTATGGGAATTTCTGTGAAAAAAAAATTGAATTGGAGCATCTTTGAATTTTGCCAAGTGGTTGTTGCCATCTTTGAATCTATGAAAGCATCTGTGAAAAACCAAGTGTTGGTTGCATCTTTGAAATTTTCCTCTCATTATTTGCTAGTTTCTATCCAATTTGATTGTCTCTTATGGATGCATGATTTGCTTGGGTGACTTTCAATTTTCCTGGGAGGGTTTTTCAAGCTGCTGTTGTAGTAAGTGGGGAAGAGAGGATCGGATTTGTGATAGAAATGATGGGACTCAAAAGGGAGCAGGAGAAGAAGATCACAAGGGGGATTGATGGCAATTCTAGTGAAGAACAAATAGCTTTGGGAACGTCGGCACCCAAACAACTAACGCTGCCGACGATAACCGATGCACATAGAAGGGAGGCGGTGAAGAGGGAGTTAGGGGAAAGAAGAGGAGGGGAGAGGGAACGAGGGTAAAATTGTCATTTTTAATTAATTTGTTGATGACATCATTTATTTTTGTTAAGTCAACAAACGATTAACTAACGGAGGGGACAAAATGCTACTAATTTTTGTAAAGTAAGAGAGTCCAGTTTGATTTCTAAGACTAAGGGGTAGACAGTAATATATGATAAGAATGCAGGAGTCTAAGTGTAATTTATCCAAAATATACTTTGTTCATTTTGTAACCAATCAAATGGGATTTTTGATCACACCCATGAACATTGTGTGTAATATTTTCTTAAAAAAAATTCTTATATTCGCATCCTTAAAACTTTGAGATTTCACTTTGTCGTACATTCTAAATTCTAGTACTATTGTTTGGTGACGATGTATTTTTTCTAAACGTGTAAGATTGACTGTATTTTACTCAAATCTCGGAAGAGGTTAATATAATTTATCCAAAAAAATACGTTTACGTAAAATAGTATAAATTTACATGTAAAAAAATTAGTTTTTTTTTAAAATATGGGGGAACCTTTGCCCCTTTTATTCGCTCCTTGATAGGAGAATCAAGCCACGCGTGAGGGGAAATATTGAAAATATATATAATAAAATTATTTCTCTGTCTAACAATTTAAGCAAATTTTTAAATGAGTTGGTGATTAATAATCTAATAAAATGGGAGATGAACGACTAAATGATTGCTTGATTATTTATATTAAAAAAAAAGTATATAATAGTATTGATAGCGAAATTATTATGCAATAATTTTAAAATATGAGAAATTGTAAGGGCAATTGTGAATGTATAAATATTTTCTAAAAATAATCGTATCTATATTAATTAATTATTTATTTTAGAAAATATTTTTAAAGCCGCTACTATGTGTGTCTATACGTATGTGTCAGTGTATATATGCACTGGAAGGGATATATATATATATATATATATATATATAAATGCTATGAATCTAGAAAAA
>JAULJZ010039696.1:0-14606 GCA_032270985.1 Heliamphora pulchella
AACCAGTGTTCATCATCTTCTCAAATGGTCTGATGACATTTAAACCCCTTTAATTGTTTATTTAAAAATTATTTGCATCCATCAGCCATATATGTATACATAGAAGTATATATAGATTTATTATTTTCCTTCAAGAAAATTCATTTGCTCTCATCTGTTCATTATCTTGTTCGCAAACCCATGATTCAATTTGGTTATGTGAAACACATTTTTGGTTCACTGAACAAAATAGTATGGAGAAAGGCTCTTTTATACTAATGTAAATAAAGTATGCATTAGTATACGCAGCGAAAATATGCATAATATACGTTCAACTATGTTTGTTCAAATGCTAAAAAAAATATGCATTTACAAAGTGAATCTTTTAATTTACAGCCTTATTTGGATGAAAACTGTTGATAGATCACAGGAATTTTTTTGTTAAAGATTAGGTTAGCTAGGGATCTCTCTTTATATATAGACAACGGTACTCTTTCATGAATGAATACTAATTGCGCATGTTCATAATATGTACTTATCCACGTAATAATATGACTTTTCACTAATAATTTTCTAATTAATGAGTATTTCATTTATTTACTACACATTAAATAATTATAAATACCTATGTGGGCCATATTTAAATTTTCTCTAATGAAAAAATTCTTACACTTTTGACTGATTTTTTTTTTCTTTATGGCTCAAATAAGGCCAATATTGGTATTTGGAAATACTACTGCTAGTAGCTTATAGATTGTAACTTGTAGCAGAAGTTGTGAGTGTTTGGTAAATCTTGTAACTTGTAACTGAAATAAATAAATAAAAAATAACTGTAGTTTGTAACAGAAGTTGTGAGTATTTGAAATAAATTGTAACTTATAACTAAAAGTATTAGCAGGAAGCTAAAATCAAAAACTAAAAACATTCCCAAACACCCCAAATATAACTTTTGGTTTTTAATATTATTTGAGATAGTATTATATTTTTATTTTTATTTTTATATTAAACTAACTAATATGGTCTCACTTTTTACTTTTAAATAGTAGGATTTGAAATATATTTTAAATTTCTCGTTGAATAAAGTTAACTTTCTTTATTGTGGGTATTATTCTCATTTCATACAATAAGTTAAATTATTTGAGATGTGGATATATATTTATTTTTTAAGCCATGTTAAACTATATAGCTTAAAATCTAACAAAAAATAAAATCGAAACAGGCCCTTGGAAATATTTGTTTTGAAGGAAATTTTTTTTTTTGAATTGAACTAATAATCTGGATTAAATTTTTATTATGTATTTATTCTTGCCTTTTGTATTGGAATTAATTGTCTAAATTGAACACTTAATCTTTTATTGAGGGAATAGTAGTAGCTAGGGAGGAGGGTAGGGAATAGAGAGTGAAGAGATTAGGGAGGAGAATAAATTAATTTAAATTTTATTCTTTAATCTTATCTTTGTAATATTTTTAAGTTTTTTTGTTGTTTAATTATTTTTCTACATCTATATAGTATTATTAACTTCTTTGTTCTATATTTATTACCATTTCAATTTTTACTTTTTTACTTTTTGTACTTTTTTTGTTTCATTTTTACCCTGATTTGTGGGGATTAAATTCTAATATTAATTTTTCACCTTGCAACTTTATTAGGGATTTTTTACTTTTTTTTTTTTTTGTCTTTGGCACTATCTATATTTACCTTAGTTTCTTTTTTAGTCTTATTTTATTTTTTTATTATTTCCGTCTTATTTGGCAGCATTTAAATTGTATTTGTTCAATATACATAATCAAATATTTCAGTGTCAAGTGATATAGAAAGAATAAAATTGTTGTGCCAATAAAAAAAAAAGAATAAAATTGTTATTATTGTCTTTTTAATTCACAAACAAACAAATATAGAAGTGGACTAAAAAGATATAAACAATGCTACGAAGATTTAATCCTAAAATTATTAGTGGCAAACAATCTAATTTCTGCTAATCTTATACTCCAATTAATATAAATATGATCTTAATCTCCAAATATTTTCTATCATATATGGGTGGGTTGGTGGTGTGTATGAAAAAGGATTTAAGAGTAGCTAGATTGATCTATGTACGAGACACAATTTTGGATATTTGGTTATTTATTTTAATTAATTTATTCGATTTAATTTTCTTAGTGAATTTCATTAATTATTTTGTGAATTTTTTATATTTTTTTATTCATTTCTTCCAGGCGACCGACCTGAAGCAATAAAAATAGTTTTTCATTTTTTTATTTTTAATCAAATTTTTTATTTTTTAATTTTTTTATACCGAAAGAAATTTAAAATATTTCCGAATAGGTTAGCGTCAATAAGAACTTACAAGGCAAAAAAACCTAAGTTTATCAAATTTTACATCATCAATCATTGATTTGGTTGTGTTAAATGTTGGGTAACTCAACTCTTTATATTGGAATTAAACACCAATTTTTGAATATAAACGAAAGCATATCTATATACACATAAAAAAAATCACGTAAGGATTAACGTGGTTCGGCATAATCTGCCTACGTTTACGGATACGAGAGATAATTCATTATAAATACAGAGTGTACAATCACAAGATAAAAATTATCCCAAACTCGTCATCCACAATCCAAGCCTTAAAACAAACCCCAACTTCCCGCGCAAGAGTTATTCATGAGCCCCCTGTATTTTTTCATCTCTCCATACATCTCGATCCCTTTTGATTTCTCTCAACATAATAACTAGAATTATAAGATCCTAAGAAATTCTAAAATTCTAGTTCTATATAATTACAAAACCCTACACATATTAAAATTTTTGTGGATTCATGATTCCAGTCTAGCCTAAATACATGTAAATAAAATACTAATTATATCAGCTCGTAGAATACAAGACATATACTGAACACTTTATTATTAATTTAGTTGTGTTGTAATACAGTTAATATATTATTTGAATAATACAACAATACTACTACCAAAAGAATTGTTCCAAAAAATTATCTCAAAATTCAAAAATAAGTGGATCAAATTCAGTGTATGAGACAACACACTTAAGCAAATCTACTTATCCATTTTAAACTTTTGAGACTCATTTGGGAATAATACCACTATGATTTAAAGTTTTGATGTTGTATGATTCCAAATTTTGGTGGCCTTCGTCTTAGCTGGTAGAAATTTGTTTTTTCTTTTTTTGAAAAAAAAAAGAAGCTTATGAACTATTTATATTTTGGTATAATTTTTTTGTAATGAGAAAAATCTAAAAAGTAGAATATTTTAGACTAAAATTATAAAAAAAATTAAAAATAAAAAAACAACTATTTAACAACAAAATGGAGCCTAATTGGCAACTAGCTTAAATTTGTGTGTGTGTGTGTGTGTGTTTTTAGCCAAAAAAAAAAATTAGATTGGCTTCAAATTCAATTAATTATTATGTAAATTAGTTTTTAAATTAACTTGCTTTTTTGAAGTTGGTTAATTAGGTAAAAAAAAATTATTTTTTATTTTTTGTTCAAGTTTAGCAGTATTGCCTTATTATGTTCTATTGATTATAGCAATTTTATATAATTGATATTTATAGTAAAATATATTATCAAGCAAGATTAATATTACTGTCTTTTAGAATGAGATGAAAGTTTGAATAGGGTATTCAAGAAAAAGTCATGCTAATCGTCGCTCATAGAGCAGTGGATAATAAGGTAATGGTGAGAAAACAATTCTAATATGTCTCTATACAATTTTGAAGGTAGAGCTTATTACTTTTACAAATCTATTGTATAATATAGAAATTTTGATATGATATTTGTATAGGTGTCAAAAATTTATTTAATCATTAAAATGAAAAAATCTTGATTTTCTATTTTGTTATCTCTTCTCCCTCATGTTCCTCTTTGTAAAAAATAAATAAATATATTAATTTTTATTATTTCTCTTTTCACTAAGCCAATGAAAAAATAATATAGTTTTTACTGTTCTTATTTTTTTTATTTTTTATAACTATAAATTAAAAAACTAATAAAATTATATTTTTAATCGATTACCTTAAAATTAGTTAAATAAATAATTATTAAATTGTTGATATCAATTTTTATTTTACTTTTAAATTTCTAGAATTGAATATTTATCTATTATATATAGAACTTTTGATATAACATTTGTGTAGATGTAAAAAAATCTACCCATTAAAATAAAATAAATAATTTTGTTTTTATATATTTTATTATTATTTTTTACTTTTACAAATTAACAAACTAATAGAGTTGTATTTTTAATTGAGTGTCTTAAAATTGACTAATTAATTAATTATTAAATTATTGACAAGTTAGCAGACTTGATGTATCTTTTATATGGTAATTTAATAGTAAACAGAGTCTGAAGTAATCAACAACTTCGATTATATTTATATTAAAAAAGTAGTTAATGCATTCTGTGTTAGAGAAAAAAGTAATTAACGTAGTTATGAAATCACGATAAAGCATGAATTTTTTTTTCTTCTGATAGTGGTGTTTGAATTTTTCTCGATGGTCTTGATATTTTAATTTGTTGTTTCGCTTAATAGTTTTTCTCTTTATTATAATGTCAAAATTGATTGAGATTGAATTCTTTTTATTATTTTTTTATATAAATTATTCTTTAAAAAATAGTGAGAATGTCTTTAAGCACGGGTTATACCTAGTGTCACACACTTTGTACAAATATCTATACACTTTTTACATATTATTCATCATCTAATAAGCATGATTAACATATTTTTTTAGAAATTAGTATTTCTATTTATTTTTTTAACTTTTTAATTTTTAAATTTTTTTATCAAATAAATTGTATTGATTTTTTTATATTTTTAATAAAAAAATATAAAAAAAAACTAGAGTTGACAATCACGCTTTAACAAACCACCACATTTATAGCTTTGGGGGAACCTAGTTTGCAAAGAGAGGTGTGAATGGGGCAGACTATGTGTGTGTGTTGGGTGTCAGTACATGGCCAGGTAAGTCATTACCTTTTCAACCGATCAAAGGCTGTCCATATGGTAGGAAGCTCCGATCTCGCGTAATAATTGTAGATCCCGCAAGTGTACGGTTTACACGAGAGGCTTTCAAGTTTCACCATTTTGTGGGATAATTGGAAAACAAACAAAAAAACCCAATTCAAGAGACTTCCACAATTTATGGGATGATTGGAGGGAGGAAAAAAAAAATTTGACATGATAATTGAAGATTAAACTTACATTAATAAATGAAATTGGCTGAGATGACAATTGAAGACTAGCTCCGTTTGGTTGCATTTGTCGAACTCAATTTTCACACAATTCTTTTTTTTTTTTTAATTTTAAAACTTTGTTTGCTGACAATTTTCAAAATTTTTGGTGGTTCTTTTCAAGATAAGAGTAAAATGCGGAGTACATGTTACTGTGCACTTACCGAGTAACACACGAGGAGCTTTTTGTTGTCTCTCCAACATCGTTGTATCTATCGCAACACGCGATGAGCCCTTTGTTATCTATCCACCATCGTTGTAACCTGCTGTAGTGATAATCAAGACGGTGGCATCCAGTAGCAAACGATGACGCGATATGTTCACCGATCTCGAGTCTTGTGGCTCGAATCTTGTTTCTCTGGATTGTTTCATCCCTAAAAAGGTATGAAATGTGATTTCTACGCCCTATATCGAGTTTTCTATTATTTTTTGAATAAAAATCCAAATCTCAACTATTTGTTGCTAACATCGACATTTTCATTAGATTTGGCATTATTCTAAGGTTCAAATGTTTATTTTGAGATACAATATTATTGTAGATCCAGACTCTTCTATTTTATTTTGTTTGATTTTCTTGTTCTTGATGGTAGATTTGGACTATTGGTAGCTAACATCGACTATTTTCATTAGATTCATCATTATTCCAGGGTTCGTTAATTTTCATTTGGAGATGCATTATTGTAGATCTTGATTGTTCTGTTTTATTTTGTTCGATTTTCTTGGTCTTGATGGTAGATCTGGACTATTCGTAACTAACATCTACCATTTTCATTGGATTTGTCATTATTCTAAGGTTGAATGTTCATTTGGAGACACATTATTGTAGATCGGGACTATTTTGTAAGTTTTTATTTTGTTCTTGTTGGTAAATTTTATATGGTTATTGGTTTGGATATGTTAGTTCATTTGGATAAGAAAGGTGGAGCATAATTATTCTCTCACTGTCACTACTAGCTACCTTTTCCTTGCTATCTCCATGAATAGATCTATGCGACTTCTTCGGCTTGAGAAATGGGTACCTCCATGAATGTGTGTGTTTTATTTTAGTTTATACTTCTTAATTTACCTTTGTTGTTAATAGTATCAATTTTTTTGTTGGCCTTCGAAAATATTATCTCCAAAAGCAACAAACTTTACATGCAGTTCTTCTTATCCTCTTATTCACGGTAATGAAGAATATGAATATGGTGATACTAACTAATTAAGATGAATTTAAACTTGTTTACTATATTTTTTTTTTACTTTTGAGTTGATGAATTTTGAAAGAAAACAATAGGTAGCTAATGAATTGATACTTTGCATGTAATTAGCAGTTATCTGGTATTATAAAAAAAGTATTACTATATAATGTTAATTGGGTGTTAGTTAAGATGAGGATAAAGACAAAAAATATTATATTATTAGTTTTTAATCTTCTACTTGTCATTAGGTTACAAATGGTACTGATTATGATATTCTAAAGTTTTTTCACACAATTTGTCCAACCAGTCTAATGACAACGATGATGCTAAGCTCTCGCCCCCCAAAACAAAAGAATTATTCATTCGTTTGCTAGTGGATAAAGTTCAAAAAGACATGCTTGGATCTGGTATCATTAGAACGATAACATGGGATACCATTGATAAGGAATCCAATAGCAAGTAGGTCAACGATATACTGTTAACAAGTTAAAGCAAAAATACCAACGTCTACTAATGAAACATAGAGAATTCTCAAAACTCCTTAAGCACACTGGGTTTAGATAGAACCCAGATACGAACACAGTGACTACGGAGGAGGATACTTGGCAAAATTATGTCAAGGTAATGTCAATTCCTAGAATAACATTATCTTTTGTAATGTACATTTATTATCTGAATACACAATAGGATGTAATGAACTCCTTCCACTTGATGTATGCTAATCCCAAAGCCAAAATGTTCAAAAAGAGGGGATGTGATCACTACAGTTTGTTCAACCTTATATTCAACAAATCTACGACAACAGATAAAATAACTAGGGCCTCAACTCAAGCACCCTTTACATCTGCCGAGGAGAGAAATTTAGAGGACTAATTTCTAAAAGGTGGAGTTTATGTAACGCGTGGAAAAGGGGGAGGTGTTGAGCCAATTATAGTTTAAGACAGTTCAACTGATGGTACTCGTCGCCACCCTTTTGATTTTTCTAAAAGTAATTGGCAGAAGAAAGGGAGCAAGTTGTCCAAAATGGACACTGCAATTGATGTATGGATTTCTGCATCCCTTGCATGAGCTAAAAAGTACAAGCGTCAGGCCGAAGGCAATAAAGTAGACAGTTCCCTTAGTGAACCCTACTCAAGTGTCGAGCATGTAAGTGTTTTGGAGTCCATGGAAGGTGTTGTGATAGTGCCTTTCCTTCTAGCACTAGAGAAGTTTAAAGGCCCTAAGGGGCACAAGATGCTCATTGCCATGTTTGAACGTAGAATGTGGCATTGGTTGCTCTCTTTGTACTAAGAGCTAGTGATTCCTATTTCAAACTTGTGGTTCTTTTCTAACGATGCTTTGTCGTAACTTGTATAATACTTTTCTATATGTAACATTTGATGACTGTTGTGTGAGGTTGTTTTCTAGGATTAGGTTGTTTTTGTTTGAACAACCATTTGTACACACCATTTCCAATTGTGTTGGTCGTACCAATGCAATCTTCGAATTACTTTATTATATTTAATATACACTGTTGTATGTTTTATGCACTGTTTAATATGTTCTATGTGCTAATGAAATATTGTATGTGGGGTTGATTATAATCTTTTTTACGCTATAATGTCATTTTAATGAGTGCAATATACTTTATAATAGAAAATGTCGAGTACGTCAAGCGATTCGAGTGACTTAGACAATGATATAGATGAGTTAATAAGCATAGTAGAAATGACTGGATACATGAAAAATTTTATTCCGAAGAGCCCTCAACGAACCTGCTCATTAATAGGATATGTGTACATTGAATTACTAGTTACTCGGCATGATAAGATTATTTTTGATCTGCTTCATATGTAGGGGTGTAAAAATGGTCTACCCCAACCGTGGCTCAGGCGGGCCAAGCCTTGCCCAAACCCGGCGGGCTCCCGCCAAAATTTGGGCCGAACTTGACTTTTTTTGGGGGTGGGCAGGCTTAGGTTCAGTCCTAAAGTATACTGGCCTAGCCTCGGGTTCGGGCCGTGGGCAAGCTTTTTAATATTTTTTAATGTATATATATATATATATATATTATCAAAGTTTCAAAAAAGATTTACTATATTTGTTTTTTCAATTTTTATTTTGAAATTTTGATAATTTTTTATAATTTTCTAATACATTAAAATTATCAAAACTTAAAAAGAGATTTTGTAGGAGGCATCATTAAAAGCTTTCTTTAAAAAATAGATTTTCTAAAAGATTTTGCTTAAAAGAAAATTAAATTTTTGTTAATATATTTTTTAAAAAATTGGTAAAGTATATTTTTTATCAAAGTTTCAAAAAAAGTTTTCTATATTTTCTTATTTTTTATTTTTAAATTTTGACAGAATTTCTTTAAATTTCTTTAATTCGCATATATAATTTTTTCTTTTAAGTTTTAATAAATAGATTTTATTGAAATTAATGTGACTGAATCTAATTTAGTTGAAATTAAGTATTATAGTGGTATGCATATAAAAAAATTATAAAAAATGAATTAAGTGTACATATATATATATATATAATGGTTAGAAAAAATATTTATTCTGGCTCGGGCTTGGGTCGGCCCGTGGGCTCCTTGGGAAGGCCCAGGCCCAGTCCTTGGAGATTCGGGCTCGGGCTTTCCTCTTGTCAAGCTTGGGCTCTACAATAATAGGTCTCGGGCTGGGCCTAAGCCGCCCATGAGCCATGGGCCATTTTGACATCCCTATTCGTATAAATGCTCCCACATTCCCAGTTTTTAAGGGTATAATGAACTTTAAGCCTACATGTCAAGGATAAATTGTGACAGTATGTTGTGCTGTCCACAATTAGATTCGCATGTAAAGAAAAGTTGACAAAATGTTCAATACGTACGAGGCAGAGGATTTTGTTGTGTCTACCGAAGGAAGAGAATCATCTCAACATCAAGAAGTTGATTTGTACCAACCTCAATTTAATCAAATGGCACAAAAACGAGACACCATTGCCAATGCGATGTGGGATACTTATGTTCAGTAGTTTACTTTCGATCGAACTGACTACATATATGACTTATATATTATGCATTTGGGACTATTATTATGTGGATTCATGTGTTATGATGTCATGTATTTAAATATTGCGAAATAATGCTTAGACTCAAATGATGAATGTTTGTATTTCTATTGTGATGATATTGTTCATAGCAGGTGCCTTCATACGATGGGTTACATCAAACCTCTATTGTTTTCTTGTGAAAATGGTCGCATGCAACCTTTTAAGGCTGGAACAAGGGCTAAAAATGGTAGATAGTTTTTTCGGTGCCTCCGTGGAAGTAATCATAGAGGGTCTTTTTACTGAGTTGATGAGTACTAACCAAATCAAAGTTGTAATGTGAAAGAATTGACAAGAAATCATGGTCAAGTTCTCGAAAGTAGTTAGTGGATAATTTGTGCTTATTATGGTTGTAATCTATTACAAAGGTCAACTTCTCAAAAGCAGTCAGTGGATAATTTGTGCTTATTATGGTTGTAATCTATTACAAAGGTCAACTTCTCAAAAGCAGTCAGTAGATAATTTGTGCTTATTGTGGTTGTAATCTTTTACTTTGTTGCATTGTTATAATACTCATATTGGTATTGGTCATGAAGCTATAATGGTTTGTAATTGTTGAAGTAAAAATTATGGCACTTTTATTTCATATTTATAAGTTGTAAAGTATTGGTAACAGATTTGCTGATTTGTACAACTTAGTAATGGTATTACTAAGCTATAATGTTGCACTGCTGTAAAATCTTGAACATTAGGTGCCAGTTGTATGTATGCTCCGCTGCAGTACCGCATTTTTCCTTAAATGTTGAATATATGACACAAATATATATGTGTATTATTTTGGTAGAATATATATAATTTTGCCAACGGATACAAACCATTGCCTAGTGTTTGTTAATGGCTCAATGCCATTATCTTCACACTGCGACACATGCTATAAAAACATAAAGGAATTCGCACTCCATCTGCTCTCAACTACTAATTGATTCCAGTTGTAGGTTGGTATACTAGTCAAAAGCGTTTCTTTTGATCGATCGATCAAATTGCTTCACAAGCATATCTCTGTTTATCCCCGCATTATTACAAGTTCTGAGAAGATGGTCAACTTTTTGCTTAGCGTTCCCTTTTTCATCAAATTATTGAAGCTTGGGAGGTTGATAACCAACTGGCATCCTAAGGCCATCAATTCACCTTGTGTAAGGTTTCAAGCACATGAGACTGCTCTATGGAGCACCATCATACTATGCTCTGATCGTATTTTTTACCATGTCTTGGAGTTGATGGACAGATAATGAAGCAATAGAAACTAGTTGCATAGTTTGCACCACCACTTGTTCTGTAACAGGTACGTGGTTAGTCTTGTCAACCATCACTTGTTCTCTAGCATGATGTGCATTTGTTATCGATGCAACTTTTGGAGTAAAATCAGGAGGATGCAAATTTCATTGGCTTGCGTCTCCAACATTTTGTGTTTCAAGCTAGTTCATGAGCGCAACATTCTAGATATCTTTATTTTCAACAATTTCGAAGAGCTTATCAATAACGCGAATCATGGTTGCCAATCATTCTTCCCAATAAGCAGTACTAGTGGACAATACTTGCATAGCCACCAAATACGATGAGTTTGATCGATTCAATAAAATAGAGTGCCTCAGATTTGTAGAGGATGAGCCCGAGCGTGATCCCATTCTTGAGTTTGCATTAGAGGTTAAGCAATGTAGGTGTGGAGATAGAGTTATTGGATGAGAGTCTTTCTAAATGAAACAAGCTTCCTAGTGACTTTTCAATTGTTTTTCTTCGTACCACACGTAACAATACCAGTGAAAACTTGTCATGCAACCATTTTTGATGAGTTGGTGGTCGTTCTGACCCCTTTCCTCGTGAGAACATTAGTCGCCTTAGTCTTGCTAGGGGTTACCAGTCCCGTAGATGCATTGTTGTGCTTGATTCAATGACGACGTTCTTGCCCACGTTATGGTTTGTCCGCGCAAGATGAACCTTTTTGGAAGCCATTTTCGAAGATAAAAATTGAAACTTAATGTAGGAAACGAGATGAGAGTGTCCCACTAGGCATGCCATATTTGTAATACACAAATTCCAGATCCTACAATAAAGAAAGCAAAAAAAATGATACACAAAATAATAATTTACTAATTTAAAATGAACAGATACAATCTTCTGTGATTTACACCTTAAATAATGATGAACCTTTGATTTGATCTTCAAACTAGTTGCAATCCAACTACTAAAGTAGCTTATCATAGAATTGAACGGAATTGAACTTTGTTCAAACCTTCAAACGGAGAAAACAACGAAGAAAGTCTGCCGAGGGCTTTGAATAACTTGATCTCAAACAAACTTGAATTTATCTCCTCGAAATAAAGAGATTAGGCTTACAATCTCTGCGAGTCGTGACGCGTCGAATATGCTTGTTGTGAAAAGATGTAAAAAATGGCACATCAAAATAATTGATGATCTTTCACGAGCCTTGAAGGATGCTTGAGAACACTTTTGACTAGGTTGCCTAAGAGCTCTGTATGTGTTTGTCAAATGTTCCCTCTTTATGAGTGCGAGCCTATATTTATAAGCTTAAAAGAGGGATTAATTTGGATTTTATATGATTTAATTTTCTAAATGGGATTAAATGATCCTTTTTATGGAGGTAAAAAATAAATTTGAATTAATATTTTCACTATTATAATTTAATTTAATTTTGACATGTGTCATTGTAAGCCCGTGTCATTATGCCAAATTAATATTTACAGTCTGATCAACTATTTTTTTAAAATTTATAATTTTCTCAATAAATTCTGTAACATGAATGGTTTGAATAATTAAAAATAATTACATTTCAAAAAAAGGGATTACTATAAATATAATAAAATGAAAATAAAAATATCTCTAAAAGAACGTCCTCACTCAGAAATATGCCGGATCGGGTCCCGCTTTTCTGGACAATGGAAATAGCGGGTCTTTTGACCTTTCGGGTTGTTGATGGTTACCCGGGAAAAAAAATTTCTTCTCTATGTAAAAAGCCTGAAAAAGACTATTTTCTCTTCCATAACTCTTGACATATACAATTATAATTATATTCTTAGGTCTCGTTTGTTTTGGCGAATTAACAATCCGTTTAGACTATTAATCCAAAATATAGTGCAAACCAATGTTTGTTTATATAAAAAGGCCCCTGAACTAGTTATCCGGACGGATTGTTAATTCGTCAAATGATAGATAACTTAGTGAAGGGGTGTGAGATTAGGAGGATTAAATTAAAAAGTGAATTTAAATTTTTTTTAAAATAATAAAAAATATTAAAATATTAAAATTAACATAATACAAGGATAATATTGAAAATTGACCATTATAATCCTATCCAACGTTATTCAATCCCACCCAAATCAAACATAAATTTATCTAGTCTGCTATTTAACCCTACTCAATTCAAACAAAAAAAATTAATCTCACCTCACTACTAATCCTATCTAATCCATACCAGTTATCAAACGTGCCCTTTGTTAATAAAAATTTACAATTTTGTTGTTTGAAAATTACAATTTTTTTTTTGTTTCAATCTTAATAACATCTTTATCAAATTTTATTTATTAACTAATGAATAATTATTTCAATTTATGTGTTATTATTGTATTAGTTTAATAGATTTTAATATAAGAGATTAATTGTAATAAGCATTAAAGCACGTATAATACTTTGCATCGTAATATTTATTGTTAAAATTTAATTAAAATTAATTATATATTAACAATTATTACGATGATTTAATCTAGAGTATTATTTTGGGTCCTTATTTAGAGATAAGCACCAAAGTCTAAATAAGTATTTTATTATGTCTCATTATCATACTGTGTGCCAGAAATGTCCCTCAAATTATGAAAATTGAATACATTTATAGTTGGTGCACATTTAAGAATACGTTTTTATTCATTTATAATAATTTAGATATGAATACTTTTATATTCACTTACAATTTATATGGTAGGATATCTTATGCACAGTCATGAATCTATTTTTATTTCCAATTTATTATAATCATATTTCTAAATAAATAGTTTGATATTGTGAATGTGGCTCAATCGAAATCATATGGATTACACAAATTAGCATATTAACATATTCTCGTATTCTCATTATTAGCATATCAACATATTCTCATATTAACATATTACACACCCCTTACCATCTCGTATGCAAATGTAGTACTCTTTTTTTCTGTAAATAAATTCTCATTTTCAATAACAAAATTAGTTGTAGAAAATGATAACGTTATTCGAAATGAAAATTTATTTACAAGAAATAAGAAAACTGCCTTTGCATACGAGATAGTGAGGGGGTATATAATATGCTAATATGTGGATATGTTAATAAGTTGATATGCTAATATGTTTTTTTGTGTAATGTATATGGTTTCGGTTAAGTCTGCTTTATAATATCAAACTATTTATTTGAGAATATGATTACCATAAATTGAAAATGCAAATAGATTCTTGACTGTGCATAAGATATCCTGCCATATAAATTGTGAGAAAACATAAAAATATCCACATCTAAATCATTATAATAGAATAAAAACATATCCTTAAATTGCACTAGCTATAAATATATTCAATTCTAATAATATTTTGAAGGTATAAATGTTCAAAAAAAGTAATAAATATTTAAAACAAAACCTCATAGGATAACAGTTTACTACATGAAATTTATCATAAAATAAATCACAAAAATAAAATTTATCATAAAATAAATCACTAAAATAGAACCCTAGAATAATTAATCCTAATTATATTTATACATCAATAACAATTAATTTAGCCAGTGGAGAATATTAACACACTCAGTTCTTTCTTTATTTTTTTTTTTACTTCCTAGTTTCGAATCTTGAAGTGCAAGTAATATAGTTCCCATTTGGGATAAATTTTGGAATTATTTTATGTTTTTTTTAAAATATACTTTTTTATTTTTTGGCTAATATTTTTATTTTTTCGGATCCCAAAATGAGAGAAATTAAAAGAATAAAAAAACTGATTAGAATATTAAAGATGAAGAAATTGAGAAGAGAAAATAACTCTATATTTTCTCTGAGAGCAAGCTGGCGACGGCGGCGTGTCCCACGATGGTATCGGCGATGGCCTGAGAAGACAGGAGCAAGCTGACGATGGCAGCGTGTCCCGCGATGGT
>JAULJZ010039716.1:0-14602 GCA_032270985.1 Heliamphora pulchella
AAAATCTGAATGGTCCTCTCAGACTGACCGTCGGTCTGAGGATGAAAAGTTGTACTAAAAGTCAAGCTCATCCCCAAGGCCACCTGAAGACTCTGCCAAAAGCGCGATGTAAAGCGAGGGTCTCGATCAGAAACAATAGTCACAGGTACTCCGTGTAGTCAGACTATCTCTTGAACATACAACCTACCCAATCTGTCCACTAAGTCTCTTACTCGAATGGGAAGAAAATGTGCTAACTTCATCAGCCTATCGACCACAACCCAAACCGCATCATGTCCCTTCGGCGAGTGTGGAAGTCCTGATACAAAATCCATAGTAACATTCTCCCACTCCCACTCAGATACAGGCAACGGCTGCAACAATCCTGTTAGTCTCTGGTGTTCTACCTTCACTTGCTGACAAGTAAAGCAACGAGAAACGAATCGGATCACATCCCTCTTCATTCCCATCCACCAAAACTGATGGCATAGATTGTGATACATCTTCATGCCTCCCAGATGCACTGCAAGACGTGAGTGATGAAACTCGTGTAGCACCTCAGCACGGCACGACTCTGGCACAAACAATCGCCCTAACAACCTCAGACTCTGGTCTGAACTCACCACTCATCCTGCTGTATCTGACCCACTAGCAATGCGGTCCTGTATCATCTGAGCCTCCTGATTAGTCCTCTAAACCTCTAACACGCGTGCAACTAAGGCGGCCTATAAAGCAACTGAATATAAGGTCGCACCTCCCATTGTCTCCCTGAGACACAGATCAAACTCCCCAACATCCCCATGCATGTCTCACTCTCGCATAGCCACAGAAGCTAATGAACCGTGAGATCTCCTACTGAGTGCATCAGCTACGACGTTTGCCTTACCCGGATGGTACTGTAAATCAAAGTCGTAGTCTTCTAACAACTCCATCCGTTGTCGTTGGCAAAGATTCAAGTCCTTCTGTAAAATAAGTACTTTAGGCTCTTGTGATCAGAGAAGACCTCGAAATGCTCACCATGGAGATAGTGACGCCATGTCTTCAAGGCAAAGACCACGGCTGCCAACTCCAGATCATGTGTCAGGTAGTTCCTCTTGTGTGTCTTTCAACTGTCGGGATCCATAAGCTACAACCTTTCCTTCCTGCATCAGAACGCAACCCAAACCCTCATATGAAGCATCGTAGTACACAGTGTAACCCAAACCCCGCTCAGGAATAATCAGCACTGGTGCATTGGTCAATCTCACATTCAGCTCCTAAAAAGTTGACTCACAAAACTTGCTCCATGTAAACGTGATTCCCTTCCGCGTCATCAATGCTGCAAGCCTAGAGAAGTCCTTCACGAACTGCCGATAATAACCTGCCAGACTCAGAAAATTGCGAATCTCAAAAACATTCCTCGGTCATTGCCAATTCATCACTGCATCAGTCTTTGACGAGTCCACTGACACTCCATCCTTTGACACCACGTGTCCAAGGAATCTCACCTTTGTCATCCAGAACTCACACTTCTCGGACTTCGCATACAAGCGATGTTCTCTTAGAAGCTGCAGAACAACATACAGATGCTCCTCGTGCCTCTCTTTCGTGGGTGAATAAACAAGAATGTCATCCATGAACACAACTACAAAACTGTCTAAATAAGAGTGGAAGATACTATTCATCAGACCCATAAACGTAGCAGGCGCGTTCGTCAAATCGAACGACATAACCAGGAACTCGTAGTGACCATAGCGAGTCTGGAAAGCAGTCTTCGCTATGTCCTCGTCCCTAATCCTCAGCTGGTGATACCCTGATCTCAAGTCAATCTTTGAAAAGTAGCGCGACCCCCTCAACTGATCAAACAAGTCGTCATTCCTCGGCATTGGGTACTTATTCTTCACCGTCACATGGTTCAACTTCCTGTAATCTATACACAACTGTAATGAACCATCCTTCTTCTTTGCAAAGAGAGCTGGAGCTCCCCATGGCGATGTGCTGGGCCACACAAACCCCTTGTCTAGCAACTCCTGCAACTGCACCTTGAGTTCTCTCAACTCAGCCGGTGCAAAACGGTATGATGGCATAGAGATAGGAGCAGCTCCCGAAAAAAAATCAATGGAGAACTCCACATCTCGACTCGGTGGCAACTCAAACAAATCGTCAGAAAAGACGTCCGGATAATCGCACACCACATGGGGTAACACCCCTTGAACCTCAACCGGCTCATCTAACCTGAGTGCAGAAAAGAGGGAACCCAAACCTCCTCGAACTCGAGTGACACCGAGCATAGACATCACGCCCTCATCTCGATCACCCATAAAGTAAAAGCAGTCACCCTCTAGCGTACAAATCTACACTCTCTGTCACTCACAATCTATATAGGCATGGTAGGTAGTCAGCCAGTCCATCCCTAAGATGACATCAAACGTGGTCATGTCTAGAATAATAAAATCAAACTCTAAACAATGACCGGCGACCTCCAGCACACAGGATCTACAAACAAGGCTCAATGTCACACTTTCACTAACTGGGGTCTCCACACACAAGGTATTACCCAATCAGTCCATTTCCAACCGCAATGTAGACACAAATGTAGAGGATATAAATGAATGTGATACTACTGTGTCGATGAGGACACTGGCCCATGATCTAAAGACTAGAAGAGTACCTTTGATCGTGGCTAGTGCAACAGCAGCATCAGACACTGCTGGTGCTTTGGAAGCACTACGATTAGCAAAAACAAAAGCCCTGGCCTGTGGCAGTCTGGTCTGCCCACCATAACCCTGAGTTGATGACTGCCTCACTGACTGGGCTGAAGTACCTCCTTCTGCAAACCTCGATGTCTGTGCCCTAGGCTGCGGCAGAGCCTGTCGCCTCTATACAGATGAAGCAACAGACGCTCCTGTCGCACCCTAAACATTCCTCTCCCTGGGACAAAGTCTACGGATATGCCCGGGCTGACCACATCCAAAATAGATAGGTGGGTCTCTCGCCTGTGACTGGACGGGCGTTGAACTCTGAGTCTGGCCCTTCTACAGGCACTCAACAGAACGATGTCCTAGCTGTCCACATCGATAACAAATCAACCCTCTCTGCTCTGGCCTCCCTGTCAAGGCCACTGAAAGTGTAAGTGTGGACGACTGCGGCTGAGATGATCCGGCAAAATGAGAACTAGGTCCAGACGACCTCTGGCGCTTGTTCCTGCGCCCCTGGAACTGTGAATCTCCACTGCCCTGCTGGCTCCCACTCTCTCTAATCCTGTGGCTATCTGCCAACGAGTTCTCGACCCGGATAGCAGCTTCCACCAAATTGATGTACACCTCCACATCCAGAGCTGTAACTCTATCCTTAATAGCAGGTCGAAGTCCCCTCTCAAACCTCCGAGTGCGCAACTCCTCTATAGTTACCATCTCTGGTGCGAACCGCGACAGATTCGCGAACTTAGCCACATACTAGACCACAGACAGGTTCCCCTGAACAAGAGAGAGGAACTCCTCTCGGTAAGTATCCCTTGAAGATCTCAGGAAATACTTCTCCAAGAAGATTCTCGTGAAAGCAGCCCATGTGTCATCCACAGTGGTCTTGGCAAACTTCCACCACTCTCTAGCATCTTCCCGCAGTTGGAACGTTGCCAACTTTACACGCAGAGCATCCTCCTCGATATCCAGAGTATCGAAGATCATCGTGGTCACTTCCAACCACTTAGTAGCCACCTTTAGGTCTGGTTCCCAGAAAAGGTCAGAGGATCCAACCGCCGAAACTCCCTCATAGCTACAGAAGCCCTTGGCTCAGGAACCCACACACTAGCCTTGGTAGCTTCAGCCATAGCTCTCATAGTGGCCAACATCTCCTGGACGACATCAGCGCCGCCAATATCAGTACCACCTACTTATTCCTGTAGGGCAAAAATATTTTCATCTTCTGGAACCTCAGCATAAGCACGTCCTCAGCCACGGCCTCGGCCACAACCCCATCTCTGCACTCTCCGCGTTGACATAATTCTATAGGAAGCAATATAAACAGGATAAGCTTTCCTACAACATTCTACTACGTAACATAAACACATAATCATGCTATCACCTAGCCACTTAAGATTATGCAAACACGTCTCACATACCGAGGAGAACTAACAAGACGAACTCGTCAATTTAGATAACATATTCAGATTCCTTGCTAGAATACACATTGGCCAAACGCACTTTTAACTTGGCTTCCAAACATGTTAAACCAAACGCCCGAAGGCAAGACTCACCAATCCTGAGATTCAACCTCCATACTCATATATACACAACTATCATGCTCAGAAAGCTATTAACATGTTATAAATCAACGTTTAAACACATGCAAGCAAGCATACACTATCAACCTCACTAGGTGATAAACCCCTTTTTTCCATGGCTCTTAGGTATTCGAACCCAGAGCACAAATATCAAGTTGTCACGCCCCAAAACCCGGGATCACGTGAAAATCCACCAAACATCCATTTAATATGTAAATATAGATTTTCATACATTGAAATCCGCCTATTGAAAAGAATGGAATACCTAACAAAAAGTATCTCTCATATAAAAAAAAGACATACAGTTCTAACATGCATACAATATATCGTCTTTCGGCGTACAAAACCTTCCTTCAGGAACAGGCATACCAAAAAGAAAAATTATAAAAGTCTTCTGCCACCGCGGGCACCACCAATGCTACACCTCATCCACATCAGCAGCTAAAAATAGTTTTAAAGAAAAGTCCCACCCGTGAGTCAAAGCCCAATAGAAAATAGACAATAAGCTGTAAAGCAGGAATATGTAATCATATGGTGGGAGTGAACTCAACCACAAAACCAAAATAGGTTTTCCATCCAGAACCCTCAAGTTTTCCCCATCAGACTATACAAATCTCCCAAAACAGTTTCATTAACATAAAACCCTATTTTCATCCTTCAAATCATGCGATGCAAATAGTGCAAATAACCAACCATAGTTAAGGAAGAACAGTAAGAAAAATCATCGTTCCCTCACTGAATGTACCATCGTGGAAAAGAAGAAGAATATGATCCCATATACCGACTCTGTCACACAGATAAAGGTAACAACTATAAACTCCTGTCCATTACCCTAGTTCTGAACCACTTAAGGCCTGCTAGGTAATGACAAGTTCTATACGGAGCACCATGACGAACCACTTAATTTACGAGCAATAATCTGAGGGAACTAAGCACCAAACTGCCTCAATTTATGGGGACTAACCCGAAAGACCTGAGTACCTACGCTGCGCACATTTTTGGACTTACACCGAGGGCAACTCGTGCCAAATACACGTCATTCCGGTACATCTAGATAATCTTCTAAAAATCGAACTGTAGTATCAACTACAAAACCGTTTTGCAAATATACATTATACATGTATATAGATCCATCCATCGACATGGAGATCAAGAAATTTTTCAAGATGTTTTTTCCAAAAGCAGTTATACAAAGCATGTATAAGCAAAAGATCCAATCCATGAAGCCATGGAGATCAAACCAAAACATGTAAAAATATATTTTATCAAAATAATTTAGAAACTGATCCTCAATCCCAAGGGTTAGCTCTAAACCTCTGATAAACACGTTTCTCCCAAAAGTTTTCATAAAAACCTCCTTTGCAAACCATCCTTTGCCTAAACAAACCAGCCGAACCATCAAAACCAACACCAAACACTCACACAGGGATTCAGTCGACTAACCCAATCCCCCAGTCGACTGAAAAACTCACTAGAAAAGAAGGGCCAAAATAGAAGAAATTTTAGTCGACTAACCTCACACGTCTAGTCGACTGAACTCACCAAAGTATGATCTAATCGACTGAACTCATGAGTTCAGTCGACTGAATCCACCCAGAAAATGTTTTTGTGCAATGGGTTCACTGGTTTTTGCTTTCAACACTCAAATCGAACCTCCAAACACCCATCAAACACTCTTCAAACACCCTCAATCATCAACACGCCCAAGTCTCACACCATAACCTCGAAAAGAAACCCTCAAAATACACTTCCATCCACCGAAAATGCCGAAAAATAGTTTTAAATCAAAAACCAGATCTAAAACATAAAATCACATTTCATGCATTTTAAAATGGTGAAACAGCACAAGATTACATATAGTACCCTTGTACAGTAGTAGAATTTGAGATCCTATTTCGTTGGGTCAAAAACTCGACACCTCGATCTACGTGCAAATTCAAGTTTCGTCGAAATCAAATTCCGTCCAGATGGATGTGTAGACCACGAAGCCAATAGCAAGGATCGGCTGTTGGTCTGCCGAAAGCCAAACCTTAGGCCCCCAAGAAGTTAGAGGGAAGGCAGAGAGAAAATAGAGAAAATTTAGGAGTTAAGTTTTGAAAATATCGTTTAAAAATATCTAACTCTAGATATTTATAGACCTCTAAAATATCTTTTTTTTTTAATTTTCAAAATTTGTACCGTAACTCCCCGCGGCCCCCGGGACCAACCCCGCATGCTTAAAATAACCAAATCATGCATCAAAACTCATATAGGCATATCAAAGCAAAATGTTAAAAAGGCGTCAAAACACCTAACTTGCATATATATCAAAATCAAACGGTATAGGGCCTCACATTGATCGTGATAGATTAATTGTAAACTCTTCAGAGATATAGGATTGATATAATAACTAGTTTCTATTTTTAAAATATCTGGTTAGATTATTTAAGAACAGGTTGAACATATCGAAGAGCGGAGGCAGCACGGCGGTAGTTCGAGTTTTTACGAGTCACGGATCACGGTAAGATTTTAATAATTTTAAATGGTTATTTTTGGTAATTTTCTATACATTATTTATGAATAAAAAATATTATAAAAAACAAGTCAAAAACAGCGAGGAAAAATAACCAAAATAGCCCAGTTCTGGCAGCTTTGCCGGCGGCAGTTCGACGACGGTTTTTATGATTTTTAGGCCATTTTGGGACTATTTTTTGGATAGTTTTTTAAACATAAAATTGCAATAAAATATACCTCAAAATACTATCAAAAACCAAAAAAAAAAACTACGACAAAATCACAATCCAAACAGGTGACAAACAGGCTAGCAGCGGCAGTGGACTCTTGGCTATTTTTTGATAGTTTTTTGGTCTATTTTCAAGACATTTTTTTGACAGAAATATTCTACTTTTCGAGAGCTTTCCAATGGTATAAAAAATGTCAAAAACAAAGTTCGGATGAGACCGGAACGGCTTCGGGAACTTGGCGGTTCTAGGCGGCGGCGCTGGGGTGCGGTGTCAGTAGATTTGGTTAGTTTTTTTGACAGTTTTTTCGACTATTTTTTATCAAATTGTTTCATAGAAAAATAATACTTTTCGAGAGCTTTCTTTTGATATAAATACGTCAAAAATCTAGTTCGCAAATAGATCATAAAAGCCTTAGGAAATTGGCGGCCCAGTGTTGTGGCGGGCAGTAACATTTTTTGAGGTTCGGGCCATTTTTCGATATAAAGCTTGTCGAGAACGGAGGTCAGATGAGGCGGCAGAAGCCACCTGAAGGTGGCGGCAAGGTGGTGGCAAGGTGGTGCCGGCGGTGGCTGGTGGTTGCTGACGACTTTATCTTTTTCGGGGCTAGTTTTGATGTATATTCTGATATATACGAGAATGATATGATATATATTGATATATTAGATCGTATCAGGGAAGCCTGATGAAATCAGGAGACAAGAATCAAAAATAAAAGATGATTATTACAGCTTATTCTCTTCATGAGACTGAAACACCTCAACGTTTCACTTGGATCATAAAATCAGAGATAAAAGAGAATTATTACAGCTTATAAGAATCTGTTTTATTTATCCTGTTAGTTTAATTAATTCAGAAACTCGGTTTTAATTAAAATATTTTGTAATGAAAAATAAAATTAATTTTTTAATTAATTAATTTTAATTAAATGAAAAAACTTTAGATATTTTATTTTTTTTTATAAAATATCAAGTTTAAGATAATTTTTTTAAAATTGGATATGTTGAAAAAACGTGAGAATTAATTCTAAATTTTGAATTAATTAAATAAAACAATGTTTAATCGAAATAAATTATTATTTTTTTAAAAATGTAAAATGAAAAATAAAATAAGTATATGCCTTTAATCACTACTTTAACTGAAAAACTGAAGAAAAAACTGTGCATTTATTAAATTTTATTTGTTATGCATTTAAATACTAAAAGATGGTTTGATAAATCAAAATCTTTGAAATTGTGTACACGGAAAGATATTTAATTTTATCAAATGGTGTATTTTTCAAAATTTATAAATTTATTTTAATTAAACAAATTTTTATAACCCAAAAAAATATTTTAAAAATCTAAGTGGGAGAGAAAATTTATTCACAATAAATCTTGCGGTCTCCATCACTAGTTTGTAGGCGATACAATTAAACCCTGCGTGTCGACAGTAAGGCCTTCCTCCCCAATAGACAAATTAATTGTGATATCGCCAATACAAATCTTCTTTAGGAATAATTCTAGATAATTGTTAGTGTTAATCACTTCTCCATCTGAAGGGTTCATTGCGAAGCGATTAATTTGAAATTAGGTGATGGTTAACACTTAACTGTATATAATAGTATCCTCTCCATTTGAGTTACTGTTATTATATACTGGACCGAAACTATGTCAGTTATTTAATTTTACTTAGCAGGGTTAGTTGTCTAGATAGTAAAATTAAAAAAATTTGCCTGTCTGATCTTGTGAAGGATAGTAGACGTCCTCCCATCGAGATATGTTATTCTCATGTTACTAGGATGTTGGCGAATTAATTTTAAAATAGTAGAAGGAATCAAATTAAAATAAATTCAAAGTTTTGCTCATCATAATTAACGGTTTTTTTTTAATTATGTGATTCTCATGATTAAAATAGCTTTTAACCTACTCACTTTAATACTCAAAGAAAACAAACTTACGGGACCAAATTTTGTTGACTGAAAAAGTAACTTGGATATAATTTTAACTACTAATGGTATTCTTTTAATACCAGGAAATATGTTTATTTTTTTAAAAAAAATTTTCTCGAGGTCGAAAGGCATGAAAAAAAAAAGGTTCAAAAACAGGGGGACACGATTTCTAGGATAGTTAGTGGGCCACAGACTGGTGTAAAAAAGCTGAAAGGCAGATACTTTCACTGCAACTAGACACGGCACTAGAAAAAGCTATGTTCAATATTTCTCAGAAGACAGAACAAACAAGGTAATTTCTGTTCACTGGTCGTGAAAACATGTTTAGCGGTGTTATTTATCGGTACTTGGTGTATAGATATGGGAGCCACTAATTATATCTGTAATTCGTTGTAGGGGTTCCAAGAAACCCGACAACTTAGTAATGGAGAAATTTACATGCATATAGGTAATAATATAAAGGTAACAGTAGTTGCAGTAGGAGATGTCACTTTCAGTTTTGGTAGAGATTGGATTTTAATATTGAGAGAATGTTTTTATGTACTTGTCATTAGAAAGAATTTAGTTTTCGTTTCTGGATTGGCTAAAGATGGATATTTGGTTTATTTTAATAACTCTGTGGTTATTAAGGATAATAAACGGGTTATCTGTTCTGGTATATTTGTAGATGATCTTTATATTATTACTCTAATCTCTCCCACACTACAACTAATCGAAATAAATAACACATCTATATTACCATATAAGAGAAAGATTCCTTCTTTAATGAACCAAACATTTATTTGGCACTTACGCGTGGGTCATATTAATCTGAAAAGGATAAACAGACTAGTAGCTGATGGACCTTTGAGTTCATTAAAAGTAGAGGCACTTTCAATCTGTGAATCTTGCTTAGAATGTAAAATGATCAAGAGGCCCTTTTTGGCCAAAGGTTATAGACCTAAAGAATCATTGGAGATGATTTATTCTGATGTGTGTGGTCCTATGACAATCCGGGCTAGTGGTGGCTTTGAGTACTTCATCAGTTTCATTGATGACTACTCAAGGTATGGATACCTTTACCTGATGCACTGTAAGTCTGAATATTTTGAGAAATTCAAATAATTCAAGGCAAAAGCAAAGAAGCATCTGAGAAAAAGTATCAAATCACTACGATCCGACCGTGGTGGGAAATATCTCCTAGAGAGTTTAAGGACTATTTGTCATCAGAGGGGATTACATCCCAATTGAGTGCACCTAGCACTCCGTAGCAGAATGGTGTAGCAGAAAGAAGGAATAGGACTCTGATGGAGATGGTAAGGTCCATGATGAGTTATTTAGGTTTATCCAATTCATTTTGGAGACTCGCTTTAGAGACAGCAGCTTACATTTTGAACTTGGTACCTTCTAAGTTAGTACCTTCTACTCTCACAGAATTGTAGACTGGGCGTCAGCTTAGTTTGAAACACATTCGAATTTGGGGCTGTCCAGCACATGTGCTGAAAGAAAACACGGGTAAGTTAGAACCAAGGATAGAAATCTGTTTCTTTGTAGGGTATCCGAAGAGAGCGAATGGTGGTCTATTTTATAATCCTAAGGATCAGATGGTCATTGTTAGCACCAATGCTCAATTTTTGGAAGATAATTATATTATGGATCATAGGCCCAAAAGCAACATTGTTCTAGAAGAATTGAGAGGAAATACCAATAGAACGGAAGAACAAGTCACTGATATCCCATTACCTCGTCGTAGTGGAAGGATTATTGGGATAGGTGTAAATTAAGAATAGGGTGTTGATGCACAGGGTTCTGATTTTGCACAGCATGTTACTGCTACTATACAGACACAGGTAGTGCCTCGTCGTAGTGGGAGGGTTGTTCATTAACCTGATCGGTATATGTTCTTAGAAGAGTCTTTTAACAAGATCCTGGCAGAACTAGATACTGAGTCCTATAACTACAATAAAGTACTTCAAGACAAAGATGCAGATCTTTGGCAAAGGGCTATGAATTCAGAGATTGAATCTATATATTTCAATCAGGTCTGGGAACTTGTAGAACCACCAGAAGGGAAAAAATCCATTAAATGCAAGTGGATCTACAAGAGGTAGAGAGGAGCAGACGGGAAGATTGAAACCTTCAAAGCTATACTTGTTGCTAAAGGGTTCGCTCAGAAAGAAGAGGTCGGTTATAAGGAAACTTTTTCACCGGTAGCCATGCTTAAGTTTATCCGGATTCTCTTATCCATTGCCGCTCCTTTCGATTACAAAATTTGGCAAACTGACGTCAAGACAGCTTTTCTTAATGAAAGTTTTGACAAGTGTATCTATATGATACAACCAAATGAATTCATTACAAAGGGCTAAGAACACATGTTGTATTCGTTTAAGAGATCCATTTATGGACTTAAGTAGGCATCTAGGTCTTGGAACACTCGGTTTGATCAAGCCATTAATTCTTATGATTTTGATCAAAGTCTAGATTAGTCCTGTGTGTACAAGCATGACGGAAGTGTGGTGATCTTCCTAGTACTTTATGTAGACGATATTTTGCTCATCAAAATAATGTAGGGGTATTATCTACGGTTAAAGTATGGTTATCTAGGTAGTTCGATATGAAGAACTTAGAAAAAGTCAGTCACATTCTCAGTATCAAGCTTATGCGAGATCAAAAATAAAAGATGTCGGGCTTATCACAAGTAAAATATATCGATGTTATCCTTACTCATTTTAGCATGCCAGATTTTAAGAAAGAGTTTCTCCCTTTCAGGTATGAAATCACTCTATCTAAGGATAAGTGTCCTAAGACACCTGATGAGATAGAGAAGATGAAGACGATTTTTTTATGCTTCGACAATAGGAAGTCTCATGTATGCTATGCTTTGCACTAGATCTGAAATGTACTTTGCCGTTGGCATGGTTAACAGATATCAGTCTAACCCAGGGTAAGGGAATTGGACTGCGGTAAATAATATAATCAAGTACCTGAAAAGGACTAAGGATTTTATGTTGATTTACTAGGCAGACAGTCTAGTACCTTTGGGGTATACAGACTCAGATTTTCAATCAGACATAGAGCTTGCATCAGGAGACAACCTTGCAGATTCTTTTATAAAGAGCTTACCGGTTAAGACTTTTGATAGTCATGTAGAGGACATGAAAGTTAGATGTATGGCAACATGGTTTTAAGTATAAGTGGGAGATTGTTAGGTTTGGTATACTGAAAACCATCTTTTTAGTATTTAATTTAATTTTAATAAAATTAATTTTTTATTTTATAAGAATTTTTATGAGTAATGTATGTGTATTATTTCTTTAATGTTATGCATAGATGTCAAATATTTTATATTGTATTTAATCTAGTGTGTAGAGTTTGGTTTATACACAGAAAATTAGATTTTAGATTCTTGCAGAATATAAGTTTTATGTTCATAATTTAGATAGAAATGGACATACCATCGATACGACTGTAGCACAGAGTTTTAGTAGGTCTGTCTTGATTATGGGAAACAAATAATAGCGTCGTTTATTATTTCGACTCTTTATACTTGTACACTTTGTGTGTATTGAACGGGACATTTGGGGTAATTAATTTTATACTGATTATATAAATTAATTTATACCCCAATGTTATTATAAATAGTTCTTATCCTCTTAATCCTGAAATAATTATTGATTTGTATATATCATTATTTTGATTCATTAGAGGGTGCGATCTAATATGGGTCTATATTCCCGGTGAGTTGGATGGCGATATTATTTATATGAAAAATATTAATTATTGATGGAATTCACATCTCAAAAGATTGTAATTGACGATAGCCTCTTAAGGAAGCTTATAAGTTTTGACCAGGCCAAACCCTGTCGGTAGATTTGATTATCTAGTGGTCAAATAAGTTAAGCAGAAGGGCTTAAAGAATATCAAGATGTTGATTAAATTAAATTATCAGTAATTAAATTTAATTGGCGAGTAACGAGAATCTTAACATGGGGAGAAATGATAAGTATTTAATAACAGGAGCTCAATGCAAGAAGGTATTGAGATTATGGGTCAGAGTGCAATTATAGTTCTTTAGTGGTATGAACTGTAATTCAGTATTTTATGGAAATTACAGAAATCGCTGATAATTTTTTATAATTGTAGATACTACTATGAGGTTTGTTTAATTACGAAAACCGTTGATACATGTCTGTGTTCTACTAGAAGTCTTATTTATAATTACTCTCTAGGTTCTTGTTGTAGCCCTATAAATATGCAAGTAGGCTGAACCAGTTTCATAACTTGCCTTTCAAGACTAAAGCAATCTAGGTTCTAGTAGTACGACTTCTCGATAGTCTGTAGCCCACACTACATTTGAGAATCATGTAAGGGAATACAGTAGAAGGTCTGATAGGAGTTTCAACTCGGAATCAAATCGTAGTTGAAGAATCGATCAATAAAAAGGTATTCTTCTAAATTAACTTTGGTTGCACGAGTTTTATTTTTGATCGTTCGACGTTAAAAGTTTTATTTGAAGCCTGTTTCGGCATTTGCCCGTCGAGTTAATTTTTACCAAAAATCGTTTGCAAAAACTATGATTTTGGCAGTCTTATCTCCAACAAGGGATTCCCGTAAGTCTACCTCAGGATAGGTGTTTACCTTAGGTGGCGGAGCTATAAGTTGGAGGAGTATCAAGCAGTCCTACATTACTGAATTCACCATGGATGTTGAGTATTTTACAGCTTCTGAAGCAGCCAAGGAGGCCGATTGGCTCTGGAACTTCCTGTTGAATCTAGAGGTGGTACCTTCAGTTCAATCAGCTATTGCACTTAATTTACTGTGACAATAGCGGAGAGGTTGCAAACTTGAAGGAGCCAAGGATCCTTAAGAAAGGTAAGCACATTGAGTGTAAGTATCACCTGATATGAGAAATTGTACAAAGAGGTGATGTTGATGTGATCAATATTGCATCAGGAAACAACCTTGCAAATTCTTTTACAAAGAGCATACCGGCTAAGACTTTTAATAGTCATGTAGAGGGAATGAGAGTCAGATGTATAGCAGTATGATTTTGAGTAGAAGTGAGAGATTGTTAGGGTTGGTATATGTGGCGTTGAGATTTAGGGGTCGAAAATAAGGGATTTCAAAAGATGTTTTAGAAAATATTTTAACACCTTGAAAACTAAATCTTGAAAATCCCTTTTTATTGAAAATAGAGTCGCTACTTAGTTTTTGAGAAAAACTAAGAAAAACGAAAATGGCTTACTGATCTTGAAAACGCTAACCAGAAAAAAGGGTTTGGGGGCTAATATACGAATCGGGGAAGGTGTTAGGCACCCCGTTCGCCCAATCATAAAATTAGCCTCTACTAATCATCATCGATTCTTTAATAAAATTTCTCAAATGCATGCAAATAAAGAAAATAGAGGTAAAGAGAGAACATCCAAAATTAAATATGGAAAATACATAAAATATGTATATAGCATTCCAAAATAAATAAGTATCAAAAGAAAAATCTTAAGTCCTATGACATGTAATTTCTATATAAAAGATACATGAAACACATACTCACATACAATAATATTGAAACAACCTAACTAGCATGATTTGGTTAAAAGAAAAGTATGCTAAAATTACCAATTGTCTAAACATGAATTACACCAAAAATGAACTACACAATAAAGTAATCAAACCCTAAACTAATATGTACAATATGCATGTTAAAAGTTGTAAGAAACATGTAAAGAGTCCTAT
>JAULJZ010039727.1:0-14602 GCA_032270985.1 Heliamphora pulchella
AAAGAGAGAGAGCTTGAAGTACTATATATATATATATATATATATATATATATATATATATGTAGAGTTTCACAATCCTACTACCATACAAGAACTGGTCACCATATATATAAACTATTCCTGTTCTACCAACTTAGCACTTAGCAGTCAAGTTTTACTCAATAAAGTTGTAGACTTTTTCCCAATTTCCTTTTTGGAGGCTGTAAAATAATCATTTAGTAAAATGGTTAATATACGTTATTAATTATATTATATTCAGTTTTCCCCCCAAAAAACCTCCATATTTTCCCTCTCTTTTTTTTTTCATTCCAAACTCTAATTTTAAATATATTGTATTTGGTTTGTGTTTTTTTTTCCTAATTCAACTTTTATCTTATAATAAATTAAAGATTGCATACCCAAATAGTGTGCCATGAGAGCTAGTAATTAAAAAGATAATGCTATACAAATATAAATTTTGGTACAAATTTGTCGTATAGAACGATATTGCTTTTTGTGATAATGGTTAGTGATGATTATTTTTCCATTTGATTTATTTTTGTTTTTTGAACTTTTTTATTTTATGGACAAATTCTTTTACTTTTTCACTTTATCTAAGTGAATTGAATCAAAAAAAGTAAAACTTTTAATTAAAAGATGATCAAAAAGTTCACCTAAGAAAAAAATCAGGCTTGCCATTTATTTTGTTTTTGATTTTGTTAGGAATTCTTTATTTTTGGACAACTTTTTTATATTTTTTCGATTCGTCTCGACAAGAGAATTTTAAAAAATAAAAAAATAGATCAAATGATAAAAAAAAGTTACTAAAAACAAAATAAGCCATTATATATTTCAAATTGGGCCTAATTAGTCACCACTTTAGATAATAATTTCAAAATATGTATCATTGATGCATCATTCTGATTTACTATTTTGATTAATAATTATTTTTTTGAGTTATTTTCCCAATTAAAATATTTCAATGAAATGTGTATGACTGTGTATGCGCAAACCCATTTTTTTCATTCAAATATTATTTGCTTCATGCCGACTACTACAACTTTGGCCGGTCATCAATTTTTTTCCCACTTGTCTTTTATTATTATCAATATTATTATTTTATATATATATATATATATATTTCAATGAAATGTACATGAGTGTGTATGCTCAAACCCACTTTTTTTATTTAAATATTATTTGCATCATGCTGACTACTGCAACTCTGGCCGGTCATTAATTTTTTTTCCACTTGTCTTTTATTATTATCAATATTATTATTATTATTATTATATTTTAATGAAATGTAAATGAATGTGTATGCGCAAACCCACTTTTTTCATTCAAATATTATTTGCATCATGTCGACTACTACAACTCTGGCCAGTCATCAATTTTTTTCCCACTTGTCTTTTATTATTATCAATATTATTATTATTAATATATATATATACACACACACATACACACGTGTTGTGAACTGTTGGTACAATTAGAATCAACCTTGATTGGTTTAGTTTTAATGATCCCGAATAGAGACACAAATCGAATTCCCAAGTTACCGAACTTACTAGTAACTGCAAGTGGGGTACCCGAACTCTTGCAAGATGAAGAATGCCGTTAGTCTTTTTCGGCCTGGTATGATTGGAAAGTACTCCGACATTCAAGTTAGATTTCTATCTAAGAGGTTTCTAAGCATGAACTGAGTTGAAAATTACGTATTTAAGGGTATGAAATGCTCTTCTTTATATAGCGAATGAAACTAGGGTGGTTGAGTCCTCTTGAGACTCTGTCTCTTTTCTCTTATCTCTCATTTATCAAGTATTCTACCTCATCATTAGGAAGTTATAATTGCCTTAGGAAGCTAATCCTCCATTTCCCGAACTGACGTTGCGGGAGTGGAGTCTTCCTGGGTTATCTATTGGCCCTGGACTTATTAAACCAAATTGTCTCATAATAGAGTTTCCCTTTCTGAGGTGCCCCGAACTTATTGTGGGCTGGCCAACTTATTTGGGCCAAAATAATTATGGGCTACCTCATTGAATGACCCAGATGCTCGTTGGTTTTGGGTTGGGCCTCTGGCCCATTACTTTATCTGCCCTCAATTACCCCCAGCTCTGGTCTTCACTTTAACCGAAGAGCTTGGTGAAGGGCCAAGGCTTTTTCTCACCTGTTTGTTCGGCAAGTAAGTCGGGGTTGATGGCTTGCATGTGCTTTCTTGATCATGGCTTCCAGTTTGACGCCCAGTTGTTGCAACCTCGGTTCTGTGTACTCGCCGTTCGTCGGGCCTCCACCAATCGGTGTTCGACTGGCATTTGGGGTACTATATCTCTTCGCCTTTTGTTATTGATTGACAGTTAGCCCTCGAGTGCCTCAATGGTGACGTGGCACATTTCCATTGGTGCTTGGGGGGACAAATGTCACTTCGGTAACCCAAGGCATCATTTCAAACGTACGGTACATTTAAAGCGAGGTAACCCAAGGCATCGTTTCATACGTATCATTTGAAACGATGGGTATAAAAACCCATCTCAAATGCCATTTCCTTCCTTATACTTCGCTTTTACTCTCAGAACCTCTCTTCAAGCACCTTCTGCAATTTTTGGCAAACGATTCTAGAATTTGTTGTCTTCAGGACTGTCACGATTCGAGTAAGCTTCTCGTTTTTGCTATCTCTCCTTTCGCCTTGAGGTGGGTTTGCTCTTCTTTCTTTGTGTTTTTGCTCAACTCTTCCTCCTCTTTCTCTTTTTAATGGGAAAACTCCAAAAATTAGTATCGACATCAGTGGCAATGAAAAATTTTCGACGTTGATACAACGTTCCAGATGATGTTGGCATCACTCTAGCTAATCCCAACGACTCACGAGAGGGGAATTGGAAAACACTTTCCCTTCCACTTGTAGCCATAGTGGAAGGAAGAGTTCGGTTCCCCATCCACCCTCTTCTTCGGAGAGTTTTTTGGCATTATCGAGTGAGCCCCATGCAAGTCTCTTCTAACGTCTTTAAAGTATTCATAAGGGTTATGGAGTTGAACCACATTTTGGGTACCAACCTTGGCATATGAGATATAGTTTACTGCTACAGCATGGTTAAGCATTCAACTGGGTCGTACTACTTCAAAGCAAAAAGGGCAACCGAGAAGCTCGTTATCGAATTACCAGACTCCAGTTAAGATGTCGATGATGATTTTCTTTATATCACGGGAAACTTTGAGTTCAGTCCTGGGAAGGAACATGATATCTTCACTATTCCCCGTAAAGACGGACGAGGCCCTCGTAGCTCCCATCCCCATCCGTTTGCCATTATGTCTCTCTCAGTGTCAATACTTCACCTTGATTCCATGTCCTCACGTTTCTGTTATTCGGTGCAGGTGCCATCGCTAACAACAGAGCTCGGGATCTTTTGCCCAGAGTCCACCTTAAAGATCTAGAAAAAGTGTGGGCTTATAAGGGCCTCCCCAAACAGAGGAACTTGGGCCGAGCTGCCCACATTTTGTTGAAATACATCTCGACCTACCAGAGTTTCATCAGACCGAACACTTCAGGTGCTCGGGTAGCTGCTGCTGCTTCCGCACAGGTTGACATACCTAAGGCCATCGTTCTACCGTTCACAGGGGCAAAAAGACAGAGACAATCGCACAACCATCACTTTTACTTGACGAGCCCAATCCTTTGTCCCCGGGATACACCATTTCTAGGGGTGTGCGCGAGTCGGCGCGGTGTGGTTTGAGTGATAATCCGCCAACCAAACCATTTATGGCGGTATAAAAAATTTCAATCCGCCACCGAACCACCCACTTTATAAAACTGGCAAATTATTATTTTTTGACAGTTTTGCAATGGCGGATTAGGCGGATTGGCGGTTTGAAAGTTATTGCAAAATACTTTTTTTCCTCTTATACACATCAAAGTGCATCCAAATAAGAAAATTATATAATTGCGAAGAAAACGTACAAAATGTAAATTCACTAGTACACAAAACAATTTAATATTTAGCATCCAAAATATTGAAAAAAAATACAAATTTCAACACTAAAATAACCAAAACAGTGGTAATTAATGATGCAAAACAGTGCAACAATTCATAAATATAACAGTGCAAAAATTCAGCAACTTTCAGCATTAATATTAAGTCAAAACAGTGCAAAAATACGGCAAATTCCAGCACTAACATTCAGCCAAAATAGTGCAAAAATTCAGCAACATAATAGTGCAAAACAGTGCAACTTCCAGCACTAGCATCCAACCAAAACAGTGCAATTTTCAGCACTAGAATGCAACTAAAACAGTGCAAAAAATTCAGCAATATAATAGTGCAAAATTCCGACAATATAATAGTACAAATGATGTCAAAAAATATCAAAATAGTAGCAACAAAGCAAGGCAAAATTCTGGCATCCAAATTCCATCATCCACTAGTCTTCTTCCATTAAACATCAACCAAAGTTGGCTCCATAGTTGCGGCTGTTCTAGAAAATTCTGAAATTTATTTTTTTAAAAAAATTAGTAAAACAATTAGTAGTAGTAGTTATTCAACATCAAACAAATGCAACCTAAAAAATCACCTGTCTCAATTTCTTGATAGCTTTCAATGTCATCCATGAATTCTCTAAGGTTGATTTCAATTTGTGAAGACCTTAGGAGAAAGTGAACCTAGGTTGCATAACTTAATAAAAATTCTTGAACCTTTCTTTCTCCACTTGCCTAAAAGGCAATTCATCAACAACAAGCATCTTTGCTAATGCATCTCTACAGAATTTTTCAGTATAACTCACTGCTTTTAAATTAATACCATCTTGTTCTTTCTCTTTTCCCTCCCCATCTTTAACAAAACATAGAGTTTTTTTTTTATTTCTTGTCCACAACCTTAAACGAGTACTTTACGCATTGATATTAAGATAACTCCACAAATTACTAATACCGTCTTATTTTCCCCGGGCTCCATAAGGCTTACCACAATAATTACAAGATGCTCTTAGATATTTAGGATAACCACTATCAACCAAAGAATAATGATCCCAAACTTTGGATTTCTTCTTTTGATTTTTTCGTTTGGTGGTTTAAGTTGAAGAGTTTATACTCACATTATTTTCACCGCCTGGCTTTATCTTCTGTGCTTCCTTCATAGTCAATCACAAATTCACCGCTTTGCCTTTGCTTGTAAACGTGAGTTATTTCCTCTGTAAAAGCATCAGAGCAAATATTAGAAAATAAATTTAAGTTATTAAATTAGGAACTAAACAGAAATAGTTCTAATAAATCGAAATGCATACATAATTATTAGACAACTTAGTCCCTGTAAAAACAGAGAGCCCAGACAAGAAATTGCAAAGTATCCATCACTCGCAAAACCCAGATTTTGATTATTATTGGTTTGATGTGAAAGTGGACTTCTACAACTTGAAAAATTCCTTCATCTTTGAAAATCTACAATTATCCAAATGAGTGAAGAAAATGAACTTAGCAAAATTGAACAACTCAGTCCCTGTATAAAGAGGCCTCATTGAAATCATCTACGCTACACAGTAATGTCCTAGAAATTTTCAGGTTTCTAATATTGATGGACGTGCCTAGTTTACTGAAAACTTTAATTCTTGTTGTCAAAATAAAAGAGTCAACAACCTATATTGTTATGATGGATGAAAAACTTGGTATATCACTAACTTCGCGAAAACTAAACTTTCTCAAAGATTTTTGATTGTATTAAATGGCATTTTAGTTTTTTCATAAACCAGGGAGAGAGTTTTTTGATTGTATTGAATGGTATTTTAGTTTTTTCATAAACCAAAGAAAGAGAGAGAACCTGTTAAATACGGTCCGGCGATGGCCGATGACGGTGGACAATGAGGGTAGCAGTGAGGCGCCGGTGAGGGTGGCGGTGAGGCACCGGTGAGGGTGACGGTGTAACCCTAGATGAGGGACAGACAGACAGACAGAGAGAGAGCTTGTAGAAAAGGAAGGCTCTGTGTAAAGTGTAAAGTGTGACGCCCCATCCTCTGGACACGTCGGGACATACATAAATATAAATAAAAGGATATTCTAGTCATTCATTCATATTTACATACGTTAGTTATTACATCATAAATGAGTTCTGAACCGTTCAAAAGTACATAAGTATTACAGTTCCACCAAGAAATTTCAATAATTACACTAAACACAAGAAATCTGAATATAAAAACAAAAGCAAAAGTCTTGACTCCTCAGAATGCATCAGCAAAATTCACGTGCTCTTGGGACTCACCCTGTTCTTCAAACTCTTCTTCTCCCTCTAGGATTACTTCCTCCAAGAACTCCTCCCTATCTGTGGCACGAATGCCATGAGTCAAGGCCTAGAAGCAAAACATTCTAACCTTCTAACTGATCTCACGGCACAAAATTTACCGCAACACATACCATATAACACCCAGTATAGTTTATAGTCAAGGAGACAGACAAATTCATGACAGGATAGCAGGTAAGTAAATAAGCATGCGTATATGAGGTGTTGTGTATGAAATGCAGATGCCCAACCCAAAATGCACCCAGATAAGAAACATGAATTCCATACCAGGAATCACCAAAGTAGACATAATGGGATTTGATCACCAAAGCCATCATCACACCTTGTTGCAAATAGTAAATGCGTCGCCGGGCTTCATGCCACAGCTGTTTTACTCAATGGCAATGGTGTGGGGGCGAGCCAACTAATTATTCAGCCACCGTTATACGGGCCAGTAATTCCCACCTTAAGACTCATGATGCCCTCGCCGGTGTCAATCCAAAGTCTAATAGAATTCAAGAAACGTTCATATTACACAAAGTACCAAAATGAGGGGTTTAGGTCTGCCAAAATTGGGCTCTCTCCGAATTACCACCGTAGTGGAATTAGGTCAGCCGAATTAGGGCCTCCGAATTACCCAAAGTCCAAGATGAGGGGTTTAGGTCTGCCAAAATTAGGCTATCTCCGAAATACCACAGCAGTGGGATTAAGTTAGCCAAATTAGGGCCTCCAAATTACCCAATGGGATTAGGTCAACCGAATTAATCTATCTCCGAATTACCACCGCTGTGGGATTAGGTCAGCCGAATTAGGCTATCTCCAAATTACTCATTGCAAAGTACCAAGATTAGGGATTTAGGACAACCATAATTGGGCTATTTCTGAATTACCACTGCAGTGGGATTAGGTCAGCCGAATTAGGCTCTCTTCGACTTACCCAAAAATTTAAACTATCGAAACCAGAATGTGAGCGACGAACCCATGGTGCCCAACAATATTCATAAACCATTTATGTACCACCGGGGACGCACCCAGGGTGTACAAGCCAAAATATTTTCAAAAAAAGGCAACCAAGAATGCCCTAGAATTAGAACCAAGAAGAATATTCTCAACACAGCCCATTCCAACTACGGTTTGCATAGATGGACTCCAATATGCCAGGATACAAATGACAATGTCAATGATGTATAATATGGATCTCAAGTGCAACTATTTATAGCATGACATCAATTAGCATGGCAAGATTCATGGTATAATGCGCAAAGCATAAAGTACAAGTATGTGAAGCACAAATCACAATTCTCAAGATATGATTCACATATGATAACATGGGTTATGAATCTTTATACATTTACTTAGAAACATTAATCGACTAATTCAAATAAGTCATTATACAAAAATTCGGGTCTCATAGCAAAGGGTGCTCGTATCACACTTAGCAACTTTTAAGGCTAAAACCAAGTATTAAATTAAAAGGACCGACAAGGTTTTGGGGTATCTAGACTTGGAATTAAACTATGATTTTTAAACACCATTTAGATAAAAATATTTTCTACAACTCTCATGTTTAACACCAAGTCCAAATCCTAAGGCAAATGGTTGAACATTTCACCCTAAACAAAAACGGTTCAGCACTTATCCTAGATTTTATCCAAAATTATGCTTCTGTTTCTCTTAGTTTTGGGGTATCAAATGAAGTCCAAATGGGCCCATTTTTTAGAATGTTCTACTTTAATAAGTTCCCTACAAGTTTCATGTTTAAAGCTAAGGGTAGTTGTTTGAAATCAGTTAGACGTTTTGGCCATTTAAAAAGTAGGTTTTGTCAGCCACCAAAACTCAGCAGAGCTGATTTTGGACAGAGGATTTAAAACAGTTTTGGGGTATCATCCCGAGGCTTTAAAGTCTGATTTTTGGACCAAAAATACATCAATATGTTAGCTACAAAGTTCATGTAGACCACTGTTGTAATAGATCATTAAAAATAGGTGTTTTGGGCTATATAAAAATATGTGACAGAATGTTCCTCAGGGACTGAAAATCAACAGAGACTTTCAAAAATGTTTTGACCTATCAAACCCCAATATTTTATTCTCATTTTGTGTGGGTGTATATATATGCATATTTTCTACAACTTTCATATTTTGACCAAAGTTCGGATCACACTCTAAACTAGGGTTCTCAAATCAGTACTGTTGACTGGTCAGAAAATGACACACTTTGGTAAAATTACAATATCTTGAGTTATGGTTATACAAATGAGTTGAAACCAACTTTGGATGAAAGATAATAGAAAAACATAACTCTGGACACAAAAATCATGCTTTGATAAATTTTCAACATTGAGTTATGGTATTTCAAATCTCAGGGCAGAAACATCAAAGTTCTAGAAAAATCAAGCCTCTTAGGGTTTAGGTCTTCTACTTGTGTCATGTCATGTTTTTGTTCCATTTCTTTGCATGCTTGTGATTCTAACTTTAATATCAAGGCTCCAGCGCACTTAGAGATTATCAAACTCAAAGATAACAACATACAACAACATCTCATATCATTCATAATCAAAACAGCCCCTAGGTTTCCAACTACAATGCCTTTTCGGTTTAATTTTGATTCTTGATTTTTGAGGGGGTTAAGGGGTGTGTTGGGGGATGTTTTGAGAGATATTAGATACAAGGTTTAGAGGTTTTACTTACTTATTTTGAGAGATCAAAGAATGGTGGAGGATTGATTTGGACTTAGTTTTCAAAAATCTTCCCGGTTTCTTCCTTTTTCTTCTTTCTTCTTCCTCAAACTCATGAAATACTTCAAGAACAATTGAAGGTCTGGTCGCTCACTCTCTTGCACGAAATTTTGAAGGGGAGAAGAGGTGTTTGGGCTTAGTTTAAATAGGCAAAGGCTATGGGACAAAGGGAGACAAAAAGTACACAAAGGGTCCCTTTTCTTCTTCATTTCATTAAATGTGATTTGAATTTAATTTGAGTTGATTTGATTCTTGGAGGCTAGAATTCAGATTTGGGGAAGCTAGAAGTAGCTAGGTGGTTGTTTGGGGGACAAAAATCTGATCCCCCATCAATCAAAGAATTTGCCTCGATTTTTGTACCCCTATTGTGCAAGAAAATGCATTAAAAGTTAATTTGATATATCTTTTTGGTGTCTTTTTCTACTGAGACTTATTATTTTTTGTGTGTTTATGAGAAATATAGTATTTTCATGTATTATCATAGTTTTCATAGCAATTGATTAAATAGATGTACTCTTTTAAGTTAAATTAAGCTATTTTAGCAATATATGACTTTTTGACTTATTTTGTTATATATGAACTTCAATAATAATTTGTTTGCTTTTGTTGACTTATAACACTATATTATTAGGTATATTACTTGTTCAACAAGTATGGGATCATCATAATACTTCATTTAATACATTTTCCATCATTTAAAACTAAAAAGAAGCAAAAAAGTCACCTTTTGACACATCCCCCAAGGTGGTCGGCCACTAAGGGCCATTTTTGGTATTTTTGATGTTATTTTGTCCTTTTATACTTAATTGTACTTAAATTCTTGATTTAGGGTATCCATATGTCAAAATTTAGATTTTTAAGACTTTTTGCTATACTAAGGGCAAAACGGTCATTTTACCCTATTTATGAGAATTTTTTATTTTAATTCATTATTTTATGATATTTACTTCATTTAGAATGTTAGGAGACTCTTCGGGTGTTAAGGTTTTGTTGTTTGAGTTTTGGACCTTTTTGGGGTTTCGAGGTCGAACTTAGGATTTTCGATTCGAGTTAGAGTTTTGAACCTCGTCCGTATTCTATGGCCTCGTGGACTATCCGTCACTAATACTAGGGTTCGACCAGGGTCATTACATGGGTCATTACTAATCGGGTTATTACAACTAGGGTTTGTGCCGGGTCATTACAAATTACCCCCCTTAAACAAATTTCGTCCCCGAAATTTCGCCCCGTACTTCACCGTTTTAAGGATGATTTACTAACATTGTGCCATCTCGTTTTACCAAAATTGTATATTTGATTACTTGAGTTGTTCTTTATTGCGGATGTGGATAAGGTCGAGTCCATATGTTTAGCACTTAGCGTAAAGATTATCTTGTCCTACTTAACACCTTAAACTAATTACTACCTAATCTTCAAATATCGTAGCACATAACCAGTTAGCCCCAAAAAGTTCATATCTCTGTCACGTTAGCTAGCTTCTTCCCATTAACTGTTACTTCTACTTCTGTTGGGACCACTTGAATTTCTTCTCTAGATATAACATGACCTAAAAACATCACTCGGTCGAACTAATACTCACACTTTCCAGGTTTTACATACAACTTGTGCTTTCTCAGGATCTACAAAGAATCTTCAAATAGTTTTCTGTGTTCCTTTTCACTCCGAGAATATAACCAAATATCATTTATCAACACAATTACAAATTGGTCTAGAAAGCTTCTGAACACTCGATCCATCAGGTCCATAAACACAGCAGGTATATTTGTTAACCCAAAAGGCATCGTCACGAATTCATAATGCTCGTAACGAGTCCTAGAAGCAGTCTTAGGTATATCTAGCTTCCGCACCTTCAATTTATGATATCATGACCCCAGTCTATCTTTGAGAATACGTTGGCTCCAAAACACAACTTACATCGAGTACGACTTCTACAAGCGATTATATGTCTCTAAACTATCCCATCACCAAGACTGATTTCAAACATTCTCCACTTCTATTTGGAAAGACTGTCACTCTACCGAAAATCAGCTCATTGTCATATTCAAGCGTACATCGAAGATTACTTCCCAATCGACTAACAACTATTAACTCGAAATCACATCACCACGTTGTGTTGGACTACTCTAGCCTTACGACCATCAAGATTAATACTGCCACTTGAACCTAATGAGTCACCAGGGCTAAACATACCACACAGACTAAACGCTCCCTAGGTATATGCTTACTTATACGAATCCAATCACAATCTTGTCACATATTTTCTTCACATACGTATCATCCATCCTACAATCCTTTAACTGTACAGTATTAACTTCTGATTATAAAGCCTCTTATCATCATCAGTCAATCCCTTTACACATTTTCTTCCACACAATCAAACTAAGAACCACTTTCTCATTTTAATTATTTCATCTTACCCACATTCTACCCAGACACTCGATTCACTCAAGGCCAAATATGAAAACCATACCCATAAATTCGTATAGTCTCACTTACGCTTCCACTCTTCTCATCCAAACAATTATTCCTCTCACGTACTCACACTAAATTGTTACGCAACTCCACCAGAAACAAATAGAATTATATCACCCTTCAACTTCTCATACATAGAGTCCACACATTCCCATAAAAAAATTCATTCTCTATACCAGCAACATCTACTCATCAATCTAAACAAACTTGCCCAAATGGGTCACATCACAAAAGGTTTTCAATTGCAACTTCCTTGCAACTCACATCGATTCCATAACGGAAACCGAATACCACTCCATAAGAGTTACACAGTCTAGACGCCAAACGAATACAAATAGATACTTTAAGAACCTACCAGGTGAATAACTTGGTCTGTCTAAAATGTGCACTCCACCCTTCAAACAATCTTCAGCATTAATGGGACTCACTGTTTCCACAAACTCCTTAGCATCCAAATCCTAGAAATTTTTTTTTAACGAAAGAGTTATCGGTCTTTGAGGTGATCTTGATAATCATGATGACGAAGTCTGTAATCATATGCTTTTATTTTCTGTCCAGTCTTTTTAAAGGTTGCTTCGTTTCTCTTGGCCTCTACCGTATGTTCTTGACGTGCTTAAAACGTTGGGTTTGAATGTCTCTTTCAATAACTGGATCGTTTTCTCAGGCGGTTGGTCATTCTAGGGAAAAACGAACATGACAAAAGGTACGGTTGTGGTAACTACCTAGTCATGTAATTCATTGTGACTCAGTGGTTAATTCTTCATCAGGATCCAAACGTTCATTGTTATGATCAAGATTCTTCGTTCTTTGATAGTAATGGAAAAAATTCAAACTCTAACACTTCGGTGGGAAGGCCGGCGTGAATATCGATGTACGTAGACGTATCTCCTTTGCTAGCGTACTATGGTTATCGTGAGTTTCAGGGCTGTTTCTCGTTTTTTACTTCCTTATTACCGGTATGAATCTTTTACTTCTCAATTTATTGGAATAGGTGGGTCAGCTATGAACTAGTCTTAGAGAAGTTTGAATTGTGCCATATGGTGGTGTCACGAAACATTTGATGTGAAGCTGTCGTTTCTAACCTTAGATTGCTGAAGGTATATTCTTATTTGTCGGGACCTTTGAAAAACTATAATTAATTGTTATTGACGATCGTTATTACTCACATATTCATGGGATAAAGTTTTGAAGGTCGACAATCAAAAGCATGCACGGGGTTAGAACATCTTAGGACGAAACCCAGGTGGTTCAAAGATAGGTTCGATGAGGTTAAACGGTCACGGTTAAGGCAACTACCATTGACACAAATTGAGTAGTGATGTGGGGTTCAATTGTAAGTGAAACAAGAAGAGGACAATGAACAATACTTTAAACAAGTGTCCCTAGAACTAATCTAGTACAATCAGATTATGATAAAGGAGATATCAAAAGGGACAGCCTAACTAGATATTTGCCCTGAAGTTACGTCGGCCTAACGTACTTCAATTTAAGCATCCAAGTTTACTCTCCAGGTTAGGATTTCGAGAGTAAAAAAAAATATTCACGAAATCACTGCACAAAAATGTGGTATCAAGATCGAGAGAATTGTATGAGGATAAAAGACTTTACCGATGTCGAATGTTCGAAACTGGTGTTAGTTGGAAGGAGGACATGCAAAGGGCTTCAATCGAGCACGAGAGTTTCCATAAAGGCTTAAGAAGGGAACTCACAGGGATAGAGTTGTGGGGTTCTAACGGTGGCTTTCGTAAAACTCAGGCTAGCTCGGGTGTTTCACTATCTAGGGTTCGTTAGCTTGTCGATGGTTCAGTTGTCTATCAGCCTTCCTAGGATAAAAGAGTGTTGAGATTTGGGGGTTGTTTCAATTCTTTATTGTTTTCATGATTCAGGATTTTATGGAACTTAATTTGGGATTATGAGATAGCTTGTGAAGATTTCAACAACAAACATTTGCATTTCATTCTAATCACATAACCGGTGTAAGGTTTTCAAAAGTTCATAGAACACGCGTACAACATGTAACAAAGGAAAAGATACAACGCCCAACGCACTAAAGCCTAGACGAACAGATGCGGATAGTAGTGAATAATCGAGTCACGCTCCCACGTTGCCTCATAGATACCATAGCAGCGCCACTGCACTTTCACGTGCCAAAAGCCCTCCAGCCCCAGATAAGTCCTGTTGATTATGGAAACTGGTATCTCCTAGTACGTTTCTGGATTGTTGAAGTCGATTGTCGGGTTACGCGGGTTGATGATTCCTCTCCTATCCCTTGGTTTTTGTGTCTGCATCCATTTTGCATCCAACCTATCCCCTAATAGCTTTTTGAATCCCGATGGTACCTTCAGACGATAGGTGGTTTCAGAGTCTAGAGAAGTGAACGATGACAAAAGATTTTATCAATGTCGAATGTTTGAAACCGGTACTTAACAAAGAATTGATATCAAGTTCTACAAGAGAAGAGTTAGTACTTGAATTGGAGGAGGATCAAATGCGAATATCGGTCATTATTCAGGCATGAAAACTTGAGGACAAGAGCATTTTCTAGGATTGAATTTTGAATAGGATTATCAACAAGATTTTGGTGCATAAGAGTTACCGACGAACGAGGCTTGACGGTACCGTTGAGAACTGATGATATAAGAAGGAAGGACACACAAAAGAATTTCAAAAAGTTGACACCAAGGCTTGGGATAAACGAGAAAATGACTTATAAGGATGAAGTCGCGGGATTCTAACGGTGTCTCTCGAGGTGGTATCTAAAACTTTTTCTAATGTGTACTCTTATCTACCCCCCTTAAAATAGGATAACACGTTGTATGAATCTCTGATCTTCGATCTCGATAGTCATACCCGTCCTTCGTATGTAGATTCCTTGCTGCTTTCGATCCCGGTAACGTCCTAACACGACTTACTACAAGACTCAGGCGTAGAAGATTTTAATTCTTATAATGTATAGATGATAATTATTAGTAATACAACACCTCCTATAGAGCTTCAACGCGACAGAATGCATGATTTCTCATAACCCAAGGCCTGAAGGTTCACTAAACCTAAGCTCTGACACCAACTGTGACGCCCCATCCTCCGGGCACGTCGGGACATACATAAATATAAATAAAGGGATATTCTAGCCATTCATTCATATTTACATACGTTA
>JAULJZ010039738.1:0-14602 GCA_032270985.1 Heliamphora pulchella
TTATTAGTTATTAGTTTATTATTTACTTATTACCTCGTAATTTTTCATAGTTTATATTAGTTTATAAGTTTATAATTTATTAGTTTATTATTTATTATAAGTTTATTAGTTTTATAGTTTATAATTTATTATTAGTTATTAACTTATTAGTTTATTATGTAAGTTTATACTTTATTTGTTTATTAATTTATAAGTTTATAATTTATAAGTTTATTATTATTTTACGAGTTTAAAGTTTATAACTTTATATTATTAATTTATTATAATCTTATTAGTTTACCATAAATTTATTATTAATTTATAAGTTTATAATTGATATTACTATAAGTTTATTAGTTTATTGAAGGTTATCAGAGCTATTACGTGGTCAAAAGGCTTTTTCAGCCGGTGTAGCACCCAAGTTGTAATACATAGGAAAGGTAAGTCATTGATGCATAAATTGTAAGTTGCCATTTTTACGACTATAAGGCCAAGTACTACGTTTTTTTATTGACAACTACAACTGATAATTTTTCATAAATTATGGTAAGATTAATTAGTTCATTCACACACATTATTGTAGGGGAATGTTTATCTCGAACACCACAAATAGTAAATTAAAGTGAACTCGTAGAAAATATTGAAAAAAAATTTACAAGTTGAAATGTGCCTAGAAAAAATATTAATGAATTATACGATAAAAAATTTGAATTAAAACAAATTTATAAAATCAAAACTATTGAGCATATTTTACTTGTAACAAATTAATATCAAATTTTTTAATTATTAGATTCACAATTAATTAAAAAAATTTAACAAAAATTTAATTATTTAAATCTAGAATTAGTACAAGTAAGAATTAAATATATGACTAGATTAAATCTTAATAAATCAATTACATGTTCATTTGTAAATTTAAGGCATCTAAGTTATTCTTAATGCATTATTAGGAGCAATAAAAACAAGTTTAGTACATGCTTCTATTTATTTTGAATTTTTTTCAAATAATGAAGTATCATTACATGATCTTATAATTTTAAAAACACTAACGTTATAAATACAAATAAAAAGATATAAAATGAATGAATTATCATTAAATTTACAAATAACGTATCGAGTATATTTAAAAATTATGACAGATTCAGTCCCAATGATTAAAGGGATAATCAGTCCATGTGAATTTATAATAATGTTTTAATTAAATCTTAATAAATCTCACGTAAAAACTTTTAGCAGTACAATATCTTTTAAGAAGATTTGAAAATAGATCAAGATCAAGTAGATTAATTGAAATACCGTCTCAAATATTAGGATCACAATTCCTAAGATCAAGCTAATTTTGTACACTACATAGAACTAATATTAGTCAATTTTCTAGAAAAAATTCTATGTCTAAAATACAAATAAATAATCAAATACTTCAACCTATCTATCATATTCCTGATTTTAATATTGATGATCGACATTGATCTCAAAACATTAAATATAAATATTCTCACTACAACTCCTAGTATAGATGTTCAAATAATTGATCAATAATATTTAAAATTTTATAATAGATTTAATAGAAAATTCTTAGCACAAAATCATACTACTGAAGAAGTCCAAATTATAAAAAGTGAATATATTCAATTTCTAGAGCAATCCTAACTATTAACTAGATTTTTTCAATAGTATTATAATTTTTATTGTCCAAAAAATAATATTTTTATACCGGATTCCATCTTTACACAATTAATAAATATTTTTGAGAAAAAATGAGATATCACATAAGGCGAAATTTAAGCTATACATCTACCTAATAAAACCATTAATTTGGCCTCAGACGTGAGAGCACGTCCTTTTACCCAATCAGATCAATATCTTTCCATTCAAATGAATTATACAAATGCTCATTTATAATTCAGCCATCCAATATGCAGATCATTTAAATACTCAATTAAATAAACTTAATGCTATTTATGGTATGGTACAAGATTTAAAATTAACAACTCTAAAAGAAAAAAATACACCTAATCCACCTTTTTAGTACATCCTTTGACAAAACCTCATTATTCGTTAAATCAACCACTTCAAAAATTTTTACAACAATTATATAAACAACCTAAAACTGTATCACAAGCCACAACATCAACTCCTAAACCTATGCATGAAGATATTAGAAATGAAAAATCCCAATCTATCCACATGTTACAGGAAAAAGAAGAGCAAGATGATGAATTACTACAATTATATGAACAATTTCAACCTACAACAACTCAACTAAATTAAACTTATTTTACACTAAAACCTCTTACAAGAAATTATTATCCTAGACCAACTCTCTTTGATTTACAATATGAAGAAAAATCTATAGATATATCTATTTTTTTTAATGGTTCTAATTTAGTTGAATGAAATTTAGATGACAAAATTAATTATTAAATAATTCAAATAGGTCAACATATGATGATGACCGCTAATACTGTCTTAACTCACAATCCCAATAATAATAATACAAATGCAGGCGAATTATTAATCTTTGGTTTTTCTGGCCAACTTAAAAGTTGGTGGAATAATTATTTAACCGATGCTCAAAGAACTCTCATATTAACGTTCATAAAAAAAGAAGAAAATGACAATCCAATATTAGAAAATAATTTACCTATCAATGATGTCATTACAACATTAGTAACAGCAATAATACAATATTTTGTGGGTAATACCCAAATTGTTCTTAAAAAAGATAAAAAATTATTGATTAATTTAAGATGCCCAACATTAACTCATTTTTAATGGTTCAATTGGCCACTATGCTAATAAAAATACTATTCAAGCATCCACATCTAAAAAAGATGTTGTATGCTGAAAATGTGACAAAATTAGTCACTATACTAACAAATATCTAACAAAATTAAAAAAAAATGAATTAAATTGTTCAGATAAAATGAAACAATAAATTCAAAATCTCTTAATCAAATATCCACCAAATGATGAAGTAGAAAATAATAATAATGATACTACTTCTCAATCATCTCAAGATGATTCTCATCTTGAAGAATTAAATCAAGATATAATCTTTACTTTTTCTGATTCCTCTGAAGTAATGAATGACTGCTGCAATAAATTCAAAAAAAAAAAAATTATTATCAAGTAATTTTAAAATTAAATGAATTAAGTATAAACGTTTTATTACAAGAAAAACGAAATATATTAGACATTACTAATCAAATAAATGATCCAAAATCTTGTAAAAATATAATTTTCAAATATATAGACCAAGTTAATACTAAAACCCAACAGTTTACGACTACATTTTTATATACAAAATGTGATTTTAAAAATGTGTTAAATGGATTAACTCAGATAACACACATACAAACACCAATTTTACCGAATCTTTATCAAGAAATTAATTACTTAAAACAAGATATTAAACAATTACAAGATAGAATTTCTTCTCTTGAAAATAAGAATACAGATCCCATAACATTTTCTTTCACTCCAGCAGCTTCTTCTACAACAGACATTAATATAAAAAATGGAACAAAAAAAAAAGACATAAAAATGGAAGAACCAGATTTAACTCTAAATAATTCTAATTTCACAGCTCTCAATCAAATTTTGTTTCAAAAATGGTATACTAAAATCAATCTTGTCGTTCAAGAAGATTTTGTGGTAAAAGCCATTGCTCTAGTTGATTCTGGCGCCGATCTTAATTGTATTAGAGGATGATTAATACTTACCAAATATTTTGAAAAAACAAAACAAAATCTTAATACGGTTGATGGTAGTTCAATAAGAATTAATTATAAATTATCACAAGTTAATATTTGTAATCGAGGAATTTGTTTACAAACTGAGTTTGTTCTTGTTCAAAATATTTTCCAACATATCATATTAGGAACTTCTTTCCTACCAATGATAGTCCCATTTATTGTTACCTATCAAGATATCAGTACAAAATTATTAGCAGATGAGGAAATAATTTTTATTTTTATTTTTCTTCCTCAACCACATACTTTACAAAAATTAAAAACCAACTTGATTTTTAGACAGAAACAAATTTATTTTCTTCAAGAAGATTTATCTTATTCTCAAATCGAAGATCCAATCAATAAATTTTCAACTCAACAACAAATTGAATATTTTCAACATTTAAATCAAAAAGATTTATGTTTTGAATTATCTCATGCTTTTTGGCACCGAAAATACCATATTGTACAATTATCACATGAACCAAATTTTCAAAAAAAAATTTATTCCTACTAAAGCGAGACCATCACCAATTGATCAAAATCAATTAGAATATTATAAAAAATAAATTCAAGACGTATTAACAAAAAAATCTTATAAGATCTAGTAAATCACCATAGTATTGTGCAGCATTTTATGTTAATAAAAACACTGAATTAGAAAGAGGTACACCTCGATTAGTAATTAATTATAAACTATTAAATAAAGTCTTACAATGAATTAGATATCCAATTTCAAATAAAAAAATTTACTTAATAGATTGTATAAAGCAAGATTTTTTTTAAAAAATTTGATATGAAATATGATTTTTGGCAAATTCAAATTGTTGAGCAAGATAGATATAAAACTGCATTCACAGTATCATTTAGTTATTATGAATGAAACGTGATGTCTTTTGGCTTAAAAAATGCTCCCTCAGAATTTTAAAAAATTATGAATGATATTTTTAATCCTTATACACAATTCTATATTGTTTATATTGATGATATATTAATCTTTTCACCATCAATATCACAACACATAAAACATCTTCATAAATTTTATAACATTATCAAAACTAATGGATTAGTTTTGAGTGCACAAAAAATAAAATTATTTCAAATAAATGTTAGATTTTTAGGTCATCAAATTCATCAGGGTACAATAATACCAATAGATTGTTCCATAGAATTTGTAGACAAATTTCTTGATGAAATTACAAATAAAACTCAACTACAAAGATTCTTAGGAAGTTTAAATTATATATCTGAAATTTATAAAGATTTATATAAAAATACAAAATTATTATATCAAAAATTTTAAAAATAATCCTAAACCATTGACACCTCAACATACAAAAGCTGTACAAAAAATCAAGCAACGTGCAAAACAATTACCATGTCTTTGTCTACCTGTTTCGAATGCATTTAAAATTATTGAAATAGAAACTTCTGAAATTAAATGTGGTGGTATTCTTAAACAAAAACATCATGATAAAGAATAATTAGTTCGATTTATAAGTGCAGTGTGGAAATTCACTCAGCAAAATTATTTTACGATAAAAAATGAAATTTGATCCATTATTTTATGTATTATCAAATTTAAAAGTGATCTATTAAATCAAAAAATTTTACTCAAAATTTATTGCAAAGCTGCTAAAGAGGTTTTAAAAAATGATGTTAAAAATGTTGCTTCCAAACAAATTTTTACACGATAGCAAACCATATTAAGTATTTTTTAATTTGATATTGAATATATCAATGGAGAATCCAATTTTCTCGTTGACTTCCTTACTCTAGAATTTTTGTGGAGACTCAAGTTTCCGATCATCCAACATGTCTAATGCATCGGAGGTATTAATGAGTCTCAAAAATCCTATACCCTAAAAATTCTATTAATGAGTCTCAAAAATCCTATACCTTAAAAATTCTACACGCACACAACCTGCTAAGGGTAAAACCCTCCTAAGCAAGGTCTCAAAAGCACAACCTTATTATATACCTAATGAAGCCCTTTTTCCCATTATTCCTCTTGAAAATGAGGATTTAAAAATTTTACAATCCAAGTCAGAACATGATAAACCATTATTATTAACCAAAATTATTGGTAATTATTTACCACTAAGCTGGTGTTATGCACTAAAAGCAAATTCTCCCTCTAAAATTTTTTATGAAACCATTTTTTTTAGGCTGGTTCCATAAAATTACAACACAATTCGAATGATAATGGTAAAACCATTAATTATTCAAAATGTTTTATCCAAAAAATTATTTCCAAACAAGATTGGGAACGTTGAATGATTTCAATAAAAGTTTTAAAAATAATATCATTCGTCCGAGCCGTTACAATTATTATGATTATCAAGATGCATTTTATCATATTTTCTATTTACAAAATCAAATAATGAAACATTATTCGTTTATTAAATTTTATTAAAAATTCAATCCTCACATTCCCACTTGATTTTATAACTGGTGGTTTGAATTTGGCCCTAGTTTCAATATTATTCCTTCCTTACTACAACAATCTTATCAACATTATTTTAATTATACTAATCATTTGAAATCAATTTTCTTATATTTTTTATGTCGACTTCAGCCTTCCTTGGCTCGTAACATTGCAATATACATATTCTATGCAAAATGATATTTCCTACCTTTGCCGACATTATGACTCCAAATGGTGGAATAAATTTAAAATTTTAAAAAAATATTATCCCGATTATCTTCAAAAGTATTATTCAAAAACATTTCCCATCAAAGATTCTTATGCAGCCAAAGTCCAGTAAACTTCCTCTTCAAAATTTACAGCCTCCTCTTCATCAAATTTTGCCAATATCAATTTATCTTCAATTAAAACCAAAATTTTGTCTTTAACACCCTTAAATTTCCAAGTCTGATCTCAAAAAAGCAGTTCTTAAAAAGATGGTTTCTCAATTAAACGATGATGATATCTTTGAAGAATTATTATCGTCAATAAATTCTCAGGATTATAATGACGACAATGAAGATGATTATTTTGGGATCAATTTTAATTTTACCTCTTTATGAAGATAAAAACCTTTTTTGCAAGCTTCTCCACAAAAGTCCAAGATGTCAATTACTTTTCAAAGAGATGTTTGCCATAAAAGTCCAAGATATCAATCACTTTCCTAAAGATGTTTGCCATTTTCATCAAAAAACAAGTCGTTCATGCTTCAACAGTAAAAATTCGTTCACTCAAGTCAAAAGTTCAACAGTATTCTTCAATTGTCAACAGACATCAACAGTGCCAAACACTGATAATTCTGTTTCAAAAATCAAAAAGTAAATAGAATAGTCTACTGTTTAATCATGATTATTGTACATTCGAATTTCATTTTAATTTTAAATGTAATTTCCATTTCATTTAACGCCTGTGCACCTATATAAGGGAGCCATCACCCCTTGTGAAAGGCTAAACATTAGAAACCCTGAGAAATCTTCTCTTGTATCCTCTGTGAAAATTTCAAACCTTTCACTTTCATAATCAACCTCTACCTTCTACCAAAATATTGTAAGTATTTTCAATCTCAAAAATAAATTTCAATTTTATGATGAAGTATTTTATCAATTAGAGTAGATATGCTTGTCTTGTGTGTGTGTGTTGGGGGGTATTGCATTATTATCTACTTAAAATAATTTTACATCTAAAATTACAAAAAAAATATAAAATTACAAATATAAAGAAATTAAATTTACAAATTCAAAATATACAAATAAAAATTAGTCCGAGCTTGATAATTATTAAGGCATTTCATCAGTTATAGTTTTTGAGTCTGCTTCTAGTCTTTTCTTCTTGTTCATTTCTTATGACTTTTTTTCTGCGTAGATTGTGTTGCGTGTGATCATCAAAACTTGTACCATCTATGGTATTAGTCTGGTTCTGTATTTGTTCAAGACTCATCCACCTGTATTAATAACTGTTTCTGAAGCAACTGTAAAGACAAGAACTGCAAGTATATCACGAGCTATCGTGGATAATACTGGTCAGGACATCTCGTGTTGTTTTCAATACTCTAAAATATCAAAATTATCATCATCTATATTTTCTACTGTATCAAAATAACGTTGAAATTCTATTATACAATTCCCATGAATCTCAGAAAATTCCCTAGTTGTTATTATAAACCAATCATTCATACGATTTCGAGATGAAGTCCTGACCGAGGGTTGTGTTGATTGAGGTATTATATGAGTTTTATATTTATCATATATTTTTTTAAGTGATTCATTTATTGGTTCAAGTTGATTTGTATTACTATAAATATTTTTTAAAAAATATTGTAAATTAATATTTTTTTACTCCTAGGATCTAATATTGAAGTTATTCCAAAAATATGTATTATTTTATTATAATATTTTTTAAATTTACCTTTCATACTAAATATCACGCAAAAATAATTTTCATTGATAAAAAATTCATCAAATGCTATTTTTATTTTTTTAATTGCTGTAAAACAAACAAAGTAGTAAGAGTGTAAATATAAAAAAATAATTTTGTTGATTGATCAAAAATTTTATAAATTTTGTTGTATACGTGTACATTTTTCCAATCGCTAGCGGTTGGTAGAGTAAAATGAGTTACAATATTAATTTCAAAAAATAAATCATTTTACTTTTGTTTATTTTATTGTTATTAGTAACATATTATATGTCGTGTTCCACCTAATTTTTATATCATATTGTAAATTTTTAAATTTTATATTTTTTCATGACATAATTTTCTATAAATATTAGTTTTTTTGCACTACTATTTATGCATTTTACTGCTATCCTAACTCATTCAATAAATTCATTGTGATATTTAAACTCTTTTTTAACAATTAAATTTAAAATATGTGCGGAACAATGGACATGAAATAAAAAAATCAAATAAATGAAGCTATAAATTACGATTTAAATAGCTAGCACATTTATTATTATAAGAAGTGTTATCTAAATTAATAGAAAATATTTTTGATGTGCTACTCCACGAACATTTTTTTTTTCTAATATCTATACTTAAAGTATGGCTGGTATAGGAAAAATCGATAGGTTTAAATAAAAAAATTTCTTTTACGTAAATTTTAATCATTATTTATAAAATGTGCTGTAATACATTGATATTCTATATCATTTCTAGCAACCTATAAACCAGAAGTTAAACAAAATTTATCATTTAGATTTTTAAATAAATCAACCAACTCGAGTTTAATTTCTTTAAATCTTTGCAAAACTCTGTTTCTGGTAGTATTTCTAGGAAAAAACGTTGAAATTGAGTCGAAAATGCCCCTTGTACCATATATTCAAATATCGGTTGTTCACCCATTGAAAATGATTGTTCTTGTTTTATTATATAATCAATAACATAATTTTGTGCGTGTGTAGAATCATAAGAAAAATTAGCAATATTATCAGTTGGATTCCTACCTATTTGGATTTGTGTATTGAAATTAAGATGTGCATTTTTAGATGAATATTTGAATATCTACGTAAGTGGTTAGTATTGTCAGAGTTGTATACTAAAAATCATAAGTTTTATTTGGTTTTAGTATTTAATTTTATGTTTAATAAAATTATTTATCTATTTTATGAGAATCTTAACGAGCAATGTATGCAATATTATTTTTTTAATATTATGCATGGTTGTCATTTATTCTGTACAGTATTTAATCTATTGTGTAGAGTACAGCTTACACATAGAAGACCAGATTATAGGTTCTTACAGAATATAAGTTTACAGTTCACAATTTAAATGAAATTGGACAAACTATCGGTACAACTGTAGTACAGAGTTTTAGTAGGCATGTCTTGGTTATGAAAAACAGATAATAGAGTCGTTTATTGTTTCAACTCTTTGTGCTAGTGTATTTTGTGTATATTGAATAAAACCACATTGGGATAATTAATTTTATACTGACTATATAAATTAATTCACACCTCAAAATTATTATGAGTGTTTATGTTCTTAATCCTGAAATAATTATTAATTGTGTATATTTAATATTTGTTATTTTGATTCATTAGAGGGTACGATCTTTTATGAGTCAATAATCCCGATGAATTTGATAGCGGTATTACTTATATGGTAAATATTAATTATTAACCGAATCCACGTTTCGATTGCTCGGAATTGACGATACCTCTTTAAGAAAATTTATAAATTTTGATCGGGCCAAACTTTGTAGGTGGATTTAATTATTTGGCCTGCAAATAAGTTAAGCGAAAGGGTTTAAGAAATTTAAAAAATCAATTAAATTAAATTTTTAGTAATTAAATTTAATTGGCGGGTATCGAGAATCTTAACGTGAAAAGTTGAGTTAAGTATTTAATAACAGAAGCTCGAATAATCGATTTTGAGAATATGACACGGAGTGCAATTACGATTCTTTAGTGGTATGAATTGTAATTTATATTTTTATTAAATTGCCTCAGTGTAAGGACCCGGTTCTAAACCATAGGATTAGTGACGGTAAACCGATTGGTTCTTAGGTCATAGTAGGATTAAAATTTTAACACGATTAAAACCTAAGAATAAGACCCCGAGAATCAAAAACCCTAAAACAGAAAGAAAACCCTCCAACCTCGAAGATCATTAAGTTACCTTAAAAACACTCACTAAAAATCTTAAAGAGCTAAACTTATAAATGAAATTTCGAGCCTTAAATCTTTCTTAAGAAATGTTGACCTAACCTCATAACCTTTCAAGCCCAACAATCTATATGTGTTGTTCTATAACAGTAAAATCTGAATCTCAAATTGAAAGAATAAGAAAATTAAACCCAAGCCCCAACGTGAAAAGAAAATTATACTCAAAGGCCTAAATCTCGTGACTTTCAATAATCACACTTCGACCATAAGTTTTTAAGATAACTACACTTTAATCTTAAGATACCAAAGTTCATAGCAAGTTATTAATGCCGTAAGAAGACACTTAAATCTTCATCCATATTACACCAAAGAGTTCCTAAAACTATTAGTATCAATAATTGCACACTAGTCCCTTACGTCTTTAAAATTTCACAAAAGTTTCTCAGATATTTCTCACCCATAATGTCATATGTGTGAGACCACCTAAGAGTATGCGTCAATTTTACTTTAATAAGATAAAATACAATATCTCAAATTAAATCAAATAAAATTGTAACTTTCAAGAAAAAATTATTATATTTTCAAGACTTGTAAAATAATAATAATTAAATAAATAGAATAATAGAAGACAAACAAATAGTCAATTAATATAGTAAATGTTAAAAAAATAATAACAATCATAAATTTTAAAACAATAATAGTGTATAAAATGTTAAATTACAAAATAATAATCTCACCACCAACTCATACACATTCTCTAACAAAATTTTATATATACAAATATATATATAAAAAGATCTTTACAACACACAATCACAATCTTCAACACAAACTTATTATATATATATATATATATAATATGAAAGAATCTCTACAATACACTTAATATAATAATTAATAAATAATTAAACATTTACAATAATATAATAATCAACAAAGTATTAAATCTCCACAACACCACCCTCAATTTAAAATAATAAAAAAAGAGGGTAAAAATTAATTTTATTCTTTATATATATGTGTATATATATACATGTAGGAAGATTGCTAGTTCTAAACAATCTAAGAGAGGGTGAATTAGGTCTTAAAAAATTATTAATAATTTTTAAAAAAAATTTGAAAACTTTTTAATATAACAAACAAATAATACAAAATAATCAAATATTAAAGTAATGCAAATATTAAAAAGGTTAGGGATAGAGAGAATGAATCGGACACCAAGAATTTATAGTGATTTGGCTTCTTCCAAGCCTACATCAACTCCTCAAATTTTTTCTTGAGAATTTTTACTATGTAGAATGCTTCCCAAGCGCATTCAAAACCTTACAACTTCAAGATTTCGCTTGAGCAAACGAATGTTTACGGGCACATTTAAAAACCTATAACAACTTCAAGAAGATCTTATAAAAAAATCTCTTATTTTTTTCTAATCACTCTTGAATTCTTCTTTAATAAAATTTACTCACTCACTCAAAGGATAAAGGGTGACTTACCTTTGAATACAAAAAACGAAGTAATTAAATGAGAAATACTCACTCTCTTTATAGAAATTGATTGACAATAAATAAAGAGATAAAGAGAGAAGAGGTAAAGAGAGAAAAGGAGCAAGAGCTCGAGTTTAGCAATAAATGAGAGCTTGAGAATTTTGAGTTTAAATCAAGCAATATAACAGTGATTGTAAGTCTCCAGTGAGATTAAATGCTGAGAAGTAACTTCTTATATAAGCTCTTGAGCACCCATGACTGTTGGAGGTAGGTGAGAGTATTAAATGTCAAAAATTCAACCGTTAAAGTCTGTCGCGAATTTGAATCTGCGTCGCAGGTGTCGACACAAAGATTTTTGGGTCAACACAAAATGTTTAGGGCAGGGATTTTCAAGTGATTGGGTCGACACAATTCTTTTGAGGTGTCGACACAATTTCTGCATTCTTCCTCACCAACACCACAGTGTCAACACAAATGGATATTGTGTTGACTCATTTGAACTTTAGCATATGGGACAAGACCATTTATGTCTACACAAATTTTCTTTATGTCGACACTAAAATTCTATAGGAACCCTCGGTATATTTGTGTCGACTGCTTTAGACATTTGTGTCGACACCAAATTTTTTCAGGTGAGCTCAGGATATTTGTGTCAACTCATCTTCAATTTTGTGTCGACACCCAAAATTTGCGATGGTCTCAGTATTTTTGTGTCGACTCATTTGGCATTTGTGTCGACTCAAAGTTTTGGATACCAAAAGTGAGGAACCAATTTTGTGTCGATACAAATCCAATTTGTGTCGACTTATTTTGAGTCTAAAGTTCTTTGGCTCTTTTGTGTTGACACAAAATTTATTTAGGTCGACACTAATTTTTAATACCTGAAATTATCTTTATCAAACAGTTAGGATGTTATATCATTTGTTCAAAGGTGTTAACACACTTGATATCTTCAAGTATATACTTTACCATAAAATTTTGATTCAATTATCAATTGGGAGATACTGTACTGTTTTAATTTGTGATATATATGTTTGACGCGTTTCCTTCATTATATGTATGGCATCAATGCTTGGTTTATACTTCGGTGTTGTAGAACAGCATGTGTAGATGTGTCTTACACTTATCCGGGTTTCATTTAGGCCTATTTGGTTTTGATCCTTAAATCTAGTTTTCCACCTAGCGTTGACCGCTCGAGCGGTGGAAGTGCGCTTGAGCGGGCTAGTGGTAGAGCATGGGTTAGTAAGGTGGCCGCTCGAGCGGTGCTAGGGCGTTCGAGCGGTGGAGTGGTAGAGATGTATGTCGGTAAGGGGTCCGCTCGAACGGTGAGGGAGCGCTCGAGGGGTGAGGTCCTGGCGCAAAAACCTATAAAGCTCACAAAATATCTTTTTGAGTTTCAAAAATATCTTTTTAAGCCTATCTCTTCTCTCTCTTCTTTTCTCTGCCTTCTCTTTACATTTTTGGTTTTCCCGGGCCAAGTTTTTGACGTTTTGTTTACGGATCCTTGTTATCCACGCTGTTGGCTTCGTATCCATCCGGACGAATTCTCGTTCTGACGAAGTTCAGTTTTGAGACGTCGAGTTTTTTTAACTCTCCAATGTAGGATTCTAAATCCTACTGTTGTTAAAGGTTGTTTCATGCAATTATATGTGTTTTCACCGAGTAAAAAATACATTAAATGTCATATTTATGTTTGAACCTTGTTTTTCAGAGAAAAAGCATATTTTTTACTTTTCTTGATTTATTACATCGTATGACTTGTGGATGTATGGTTTTCAAAGGTAGTTTTGAAAACGGTAGTTTTGTAAAAATCTCAATATTTGGTGTTTTGGAGATTTGGAGCTAACCCTCGGGGTTGAGTCTTAGTTTTGGAACGTTTTGTTAAAAATGGGGATAAATATTTTTGAAATATTTTTGTTGATCTCCATGTTGATGAATGGATCTTTATATATGTAAAATGTATAATTGTGAAAATGTTTTTGTTGTCGAGCTACGGGTTGGTTTTGAAATGTTTCTCAAGATGTACCGGGATAGCGAGTATTTGGCATGAGTTGTCCTGGTGGAAGTCCAGAAACGTGCGCAGAGTAGGTGCTTTGTACCTTCGGGTTAATCCTTGTAAATTAAGCGGTTAGGTGCTTTGTACCCTCAGGTTTTGGGCTCGTAAATTAAGCAGTTACGTTGTGGTGGCTTCATATAGAACTTGTTATTACCTAACCGGTCATTTAATGATTAGGGATTAGGTAATTGGCAGGAGTCTATAGCTATTATCTCTGTCCCTTTGTGATGGAGTCGGTACATAGGAATCATTATATTATTTTCCTCAACTGTGTGTGTTCCGAGTGGAAAATATCTTTTCTCTTTCCTCGGTCTATGATCCGAGTGGAAAATAATGTTTTGGTTACTGCTTTTCTTTAACTGTGAAAACGTTATCTGCATTGTTGATATGCATGGTTTTAAGGATGGAAACTTGGAATTTTATGATGTAAAATCGTTTTGAGGCTCGTGTTAGCCTGATGGAAAACTTGTGATTTTTGGGACAAAAAACTTTTTTGGGATTTGTGATTGAGTTAGCTCCCACCATATGATTGCATATCCTGTTTTATAGCTTTATAGTTTGTTTCTATTGGGTTTCAGTTCATGGTGTGGAATTTTGTTATAAAACTTTTTTCAGGTAGACGTGGTCCTGTAGGGTGACCTTGAGGTGCCCGGAGGTGGCTGTTGACAAGACCCTGTTGTTTGGTATTTGTTAGGTAGTTTATACATTTCTGTAGATGTTTCATGTTGGGTTATAACATGTTGTAATACATATGTTTTTCTTATGGCCGTGGGCCAATG
>JAULJZ010039749.1:0-10797 GCA_032270985.1 Heliamphora pulchella
GGGGGGGGTTGATGATTGTTTCAGTGCTTGGTTGTGGATCAGGTAGTGATGGTTCTTAGATTCTGGAGATGCAAATGGAAGAGAGAATAATGGATGAGACAGTTTTAATGACAACCTAGTTTAAGGTGCGATTCTTTTTTCTTTTTCTCTTATTTTGTTCATATTTGTCGAATGATACTCGTCGCCAAATGGTCGAGCTGGGAAAATTCTTGTCCAGGATTTCATTATTTGCAGAAATCTTGGATTTGTTCCTGTAGGGTTTGTTGCCAATAACAATCGCATGTAGCGAAAGGGAAGTTTCTCTTCTAAATAGATTAACCTTGATTTGAATTTTAATGTCTTTTGCTGAAAAATCAACCTTACAATCCTCGGTAGCGTCTGTCTGAATCCTTGTCATCGGAGATCCTCCAGACCAGATCAGACCAGACCAGCTCTTTAATCGGTCATTATTCCTCTGCTCTTCCAGTACCACTGGGGAAAAAAATACTTCATCCAACCTAGCTTATCTATATGAGATAGAATATTTTGATGAAAATAGGTTAGTTCTTGTATTCCTTTTCATACTTCACATGATTTTGATCGCATCAAAGCTCCAGCTATTATTCTCCTGTCTGTAGTAAATATCCATACTAATTCACTCAAGGGAAGATATGATGGTTTATGTTGACGTGGTATGTCCAATCTTCTGAACAACTTTTTGTTTACCAAGGCCAGTAGGACGCTATTTCAAAAACATAAGGTGGGATTAAGAATCTTTGATAAATTATGTAAAGGAATACAAGAACTTATCTATTTCATTGAACAAAGACTCTGTAGTTTTAGGTACGAAATTGTTACCATATTTTATTTGGAAATTGCTTTCTGGAAACAGAAAGTGTATTTTGACATTAGAATCTGAGCTTAGCTCCTAACTCTCGACCTCATCATCCCATTAGCTGCAAACCCTTGACTTTATCGTCATATTAGGGTGGTCCGGCGACATCTTTAATTGAATTGGCAAGTTGGCCGAGATTTGCTCCAGTAGTATTAACAGATAAAATAAGGGTTTGTTTGATTGTTTAGATATAAATTGACGAATATAAAATATTATAGGACATAGAAATAGATAAAAAATTCAATGAATATAAATTCGGGTATATAATCCTTTGTTATATACAATATTATGTTTGTTTTTTAAAAAACAGGTGGATATTGAATTGAAGGTAGATGATTAAAAGTGATATTTCTTATTTATACCTGCAAACAAATATAATAATGCTAAATTTATCCTTTTCATATTTGGAACTAAAAATTGAATTAAAAAGTTATCGAATTGCTCCCACTGGTAACTGGGTAAAATTCCAATTGAAATGAAAGCTTTGGAACATTCCAGAAGTAGCTAGGCAACTTCAACACCAGCATAATGATAATGGATCTAGTGAAATGGCGATTGGGGAACTACAGGCAAAAGACCGAGAACTAGATGGAGTGCAGAGGAAGAGTAAGATATACGAATTAGGTTTTTCGTCGTTGGCTCTCTCTCTCTTCTTTGTTTGCAAATCTGTGGTTTTTAGGGTAAAGTTGTAGAGAGGGTGATACGAACTTTCAAAGGGAGGGAATATAAAATACCTGACCCTCTCGGTAATACATATTTGAGGATGGTGATGTTTGGCATTGCTGAAATTAGTAGTTTGTAGTAAAAATTATGAGTGTTTGATAAAAATTATAGCTTGTAGTTGAAACAGAAGAAAAAGTAGTTCTAACTTGTAGTAGAGGTTGTGAGTGTTTAGAATAAATAATAACTTATAATTAAAATTAGTAGTAGAAAGTTAAAAGTTAGTAGTTCTAACTTTGCTAAACAACCCCGATATAGGGTCTAAATAGAATATCATATCTAACCTAATAACTAATCCAAACACTGGATACATGAAACCCACAAATATTTTCTCCATTTTACTATTTTAATCCCTCAAACAAAACGAACTCCAATGAACGGCCAAATCTGACTTGCACGTTTTTTATCGAACAAGATTTATTTTATTTGTTTGACTTAAATACAGGTAGTGAAATTTGTCTGCATTTAAAAATTTGTCAGTTTCTTTAATTGTGAGTCAGAAATTGGATGATTTTTTTTTTCTGAAATGGAAAATTCTTTTCAGTATGCTAATTCACAATGCAGAAATACTGTATGGTAATAGCAAGAGTAATGACGAAGAATACATTAATTCAAATATAGAAATATGGTATACTAATATGTAGAGTAATGGCATGGAATATACAAATTCTTGAAGAATTGACAAAATTAGTTGCCTATCGGGTGCGAGAAACAAGGCAAATACACTATTCTTGACATGTGATTGGTGCCACGGCCTATTTTGAAGATTTTGCAATTACGACGCCCTTTACGAGATGAGTTTAGGTACAAAAACCCTAATTGAGAATGTTATGTAAATTTAGTTAGAGTAAGAACTTACAATTCTATATCTGCTAAAGCATGCTCTATCGACTTAATTAGTACTAAAGGCCTAACTTACAATTCTTACGAGTATAAGCGCATGTTACCGGTCTGTGACTAGTTCTATAGGAAGTCATAAGAAATGAATTTTTGATAATCTGCATGGTATTCAAACTTGAAAAGAGAAGAAATGATTCGACTCAAGGACAACATTATAGAATACCGTCTAATTAGTTGTCTCTTAGATGCTTTGGAGGTTCTTGTTAAGAGTCACTCTGCTGGATGTTCATTTTGGGGTTGTCTATTTTCTTCTTTTGTGATTTGAGCTTTTTCGTGAATTTTGTCTAAAATGCAGTGCTAGACTTAGAAGTTGGACAAATACTTCTTTTGTTGTAAGGTTTTAAAACCAAATACTTCTTTTGCTGTTAAAAAAAAAAAAGGTTTTGAGGCCAAATACATTATTTTTAGGAACATTTCTAGTTAGTAGAAGGATGATTAGGAAATATTACACTAAATTATTTTGTATTTTGATATCGTACTTGTAATGTAAAATGATGAACATGTATAAAGATTTACATTTGAAGAAGTTAAAATATAAATAGATGGATATCAAGATTATTTATCTATTTGTATGACTCCAAAAGCGAAGAAGTCTTTTAACAAGCAGAGATTCGCTCTTAAGATTGAAAAGATAAATTATGAGGAATTTAGAATTTAGTTTTGCATCGAATTTATTGATATATTGCACTAATTGAGTAGAGGTTTTTGGGCCTTGTTTCTTGTTGTTGGTTGATGATGTCAGTCTTTAGGTTTTACAAAACATTGTACACAAAAATTTGAAAACTGGCTGTACTATGTAGGATTGAAAAAACAGCAGCTCATAGTGGACGGATCGATAGGGTTATGACAACTCTTGATATAGATGTTGTTACAATGTTGAGGAAGTTAAATTATGTTGTCCACTGATCGATTAGATTAATCAATTTGTTTGTAAATTAGTAACGAATCAATCAGGTTGCTCAAAGATCAACAAAACAACTGATTGATCGAACATTCACTAATGGGTCTAACCAAAATATAATACAATGAAATTCTATTTGACCTTTTCTTGTTTAGTAATATTATATACACAAAATCAAACTACATACTAACCACAAATACAATTACAGCCAAAAAGCAAACCCATCTCCAACGAAAACAAAAGAGTCGCCTTTCAACTTGGTCCAATCAAATGTTATTCTACAAATCTATTCTCTGGTGAACCTCCCTGTGAATTAGGCTCCTTTAATTAGGGGCCCATGTAGCACACTATGTGCAGCTCTAAGTGGAAGCTCCATCTTTGTTATTTATATGGTATCTTCAATTAGAACAGCTTACATTGTACTAACTGCTGAATACTCTTTTCTCCTCTAGGTCTTGTGGATTAGTCCACTCTCCCAATATGTGTGAAATCAATCAGTCACTAACCAATACTTCCAGGACCACTCCTTTGTTTCATACGTGGGGAATCAATCGATTACTAATCAGAGCTACTTCACCTCCACTGCTCATCAATCAACATTCTCTAGCGTGACCGAACTAACTCTGTGTTTGTCCACCTACTTAATCCTAATCACTAGATCCTAAGTAATGCCATGTATTCATTTAGATTGCCAACAAATCTTGTAAATTACAGTATAAAATAAATGGTCAAAATCTAATTTCCCAAGCTTTTATGGTTAAATTTGTGTTCTAACTATTTCCCTATTTTTGTTTTATCACTTTTTTTTTTGGACAGCAAACAAGACCTTAGAGGCTTATAAGGCCCTAAAGGTAATTTATAACATCCAAGTAAGTGTCATTACAAAGACTAGAAGTTTAGGGAGAATCCAAACTTCCAAACCCAACTAAAAAAATAAGAAAAATCTTAGTTCGAAAAAACACAAAGCACCCTCTCTCTCAAGCTTGCTCTGCTCCATCACAATCAAGCCCTAAAACTCACAGCTCTCAAACCTAACTCCTGTCTCGGATAAGCTCGATTCCTCGCCTTTCTTTTTAATTTGAATTGCCTAACTTCATAAATCTTATAAATGAGTTGTTCTATGGAGATTTTGCTCACCCCGCCCAATGTCTTGATCTAGAAATTCATTCACAACTTGATAAGCTCCACCATACCTCTCCAGTCGTGCTGCAATTTCTTAAACAACACCCTATTACGCTCCAGCCAGATCGACCAGATGGTCGCATAGAATAGAGTTTTCTACAGTCTTCCATCGATATCCTTAAAGGGGGTTTCCATCCACCACTCCTCCAGCCCCTCGAAGGATGAGTGCATCCCACCCCATTCCCCACCAATTTAGTATTTCACACCATGTTTTCCACGCAAACTTGCATCCTACCAAAAGGTGGTTCGTAGATTCCGGCTCTTCGTTGCACAAAACACACTTGTGGCTATCTGCACCAGTGAGGATCCCTATTTTTAATAGTGTTTCCTTTGTCGCGATTCCTCCTGGGGCTGCTCTCCAACAGAAAATCCTATATTTTCGAGGTACTAAATTGTACCAAATCTGATCCACCTTCTCTAAGAGTCGCTTCTCCCCTTCTTTAAGCTGTCTCAGAAAAGATTTCGTAGAAAACTTTCCATTTGTGTCCTCTCTCCAAATTAACATGTCTTCTTTCTCTAGATGTAATGTTTGTTTTCCCACTTTGCTTCGAATTAGCTTCCATTGCTCTTTCTCCCATTCGGAACATTTTTCTTCTGAGTAGGTTTCCCTCCGGTTGGCTCCTTACACTTCCACTGCCTAGTACTTCTAACACTAAGTAGAGAGAAATCCTTTTCTGGTTGGTGTTGTTGTAGAGCCTAGGGAATAACTCACTCAATGGTTTATCACCCCACCAAACATCTCCCTAGAAACTGATACTCTTTCCATTCCCAATCCTTAACATCAAGTTCTTTCTTAGGATATCTCTGGCTTTCACATTCTGGGGCTTCCCTATATCAATTATTGCCTTCCGTATAGCTGAAGCCTTACTTGTTTCCTCCAATCCTGATAACCAATCACCTCTATTGATCCTATATTTTGAAGATATCACCTTCCTCTATAGAACTTGCTTTTCAGTGCTAAATCTCCACCATCATTTGGCTAGCATTGCTTGATTTTTCTCCTGCATTGATGCTACCCCCAAGCCTCCCTTTTCCTTAGTCGTGGTAATCCTGTCCCAACCAATTAAATGTAATTTTTTCACCCCATCCTCCTTCCCCTAAAGAAATTTTCTTTGTATTCTTTCCACCAAAACTCCCACAACATTTGGCAATTTGAATATTGATAGATAGTAAATGGGGAGATTCGAGAGAGTAGATTTTAGTAACGCTTGTCTCCCTGTGAATGAAAGGTATCTCGATTTCTAGGTTTTAAGTTTCTTTTTGAAGCTCTCAATTATTAGGTCCCAGGTTTTAATCCTTCTAGGATCAGCTCCTAGAGGTATTCCCAGGTACTTGATAGGGAACCTGCCTTGTTTACACCCCAAGCTTTTTGCTATTTGCTCTAGCCTCCCACCGTGGATCCCTATTCCATTGAGCATACTCTTATGAAAATTCACTTTCAGCCCTGATATTAATTCAAAGCACCTGAGAGTCCTCTTAAGATTATGCAATTTCTCAGGGTCATCTTGACAGAAGAGTATAATGTCATCGGCGAATTGTAAGTGGGTGATTGTTAACCCACTGTTGCCAATCTCCACTCCTCTTATTAGACCAGTCTCTTCTGCCCTTGAAATATTAAGACCTTCGGCATTTATGTCGAAAAGAAAGGGGGAGATGGGGTCTCCCTGCCTAATCCCTTTTTTATAGGAAAATCTTTGGTTACACCTCCATTTACAAGAACTGAAAGAGTGGAGGTTGAGATGCATTCTTTGATCCGAGAGATCCACCTATGGCCAAAATCCAAGTTCCTCAACATATTTAGAATGTAACCCCAACTTAGGCTATCATAGGCCTTATGAAAAATCCACTTTAAAGACAGCCGGATTTCTTTTTTTTTTTTGAACAGCAAAAACAAACTATTAGATTGACTTCATAAACATAAAAGTTATAAAGAAGCAATCAAAAAGATGCAGAAGAAAGTATTGTGACTGAACTACACCAAAGTGAATAGTTCAATCAAAATGCTAACAAAGCCAGGGATGGTAAGACACCAACGGCAACCATCTCTCGCTCTATCCAAAACATTAACCTGTAGCCCCTCGAAAAACTGGATCGTTCCATCAAACTAGATCCAATACCCAACATTGCAGCTAATGAAAGACTGCCGATAGGTTAAAAATTACATCTTCCACCTTAAAATGGCTTTCTCTTAGAGTCTCTCTTAACCATAATCCCGTACGCACCTTTGCCAAATAGGCTATTTATTTGGGATCAGTCTTCATGTTGTCAAAAACTAAACTATTTCTCGCAACCCATAAGTACCATATCACAGCTATGAAAGAGGTGCTCCAAAGCTTTTTTCGGATCTTTTTTTCCTTTTTACTCACCCAAAAGGAAAAGAGATCCTCCAAGAACCTAGGTGTTCCAAATCCGATCTCTTTTGCTTTCTCCACTGATCTACTATCTCATTTGCTATTAAGATTTCATCTATAATTTGTCTTCCACTCACAAATGCCGATTGCCTTTTGTCAATTAGCTCATTCTATTGGCTAAGGTTTTGGATAAAATTTTGTAAATTGAACTTACCAGACTAATAGGCTTGTACTCATTGAGATGCTAAGGGTTGCCAACTTTAGGGATAAGAGCTAGAAAAGAGGCATTTATGCCTTTCGTTAGCTTTCCTCTTAGATGGAATTCACTCATGAATTTTATCACCTCCCCATTAATCAACCCCCAAAATCTTTTTCTGAAGTTGAAGTTAAGCCCACCTGAGCTAGGGGCCGCCTTCCCTTCAGCACAGCTAGCCACGGCTGCACTAATCTCTTCCTCTGAAAATTGCACCTCTAACCTTGCAGCCTTGGTCTCCGTTCATCTAGAATGTGTTTAACATCCATGCGTTTGGAGGCACTCCATCAATACTCACCCAAACCCTTCTAAACCTGTTTGTCTCTCTATAACTCCAATCGTAAAGGTCTTCAAACCTTGTGTCCAGCCACTCATGTGCCCCTTTGCAGAAAGCCACCTTCTCAATCTCATATGCGAATTGAAAAACCTTTCTACCTTCCATTGGGATAATCGATATATCATACACTTGTTCACTCCTCATTACGTCCTCAATAGTATGAACCAGATTCTATTCTCTCACTATTCCTATCTTTCACTTCCGAATCCATTCCTTATCCATCTCACCTCTAACGATGAACTCTGGTGGTGCTTTTGTGCTATATGTGACTTTTTGTTCCTTGCTTCCCCCTTCCAGTACCACTCTGGCATATGATCTTGAGTCCCCTTTGGCTTCCATCATACCTGTCTTTGAATCGTCTGATTGCTGCCATTTCGGCTTTTTTGATGGAGCAAGGTGATGACCTCTCTGCATCCTCTTTTCTGGCCCATACTTAGCTCTTTGAACAACCAAACGGCACTTCAATAACCACGATCCATTGTATATTCTGATGGCCTCTACCGCTCCCTTTTCATCCGTAAATTTTACAAAACCAAGCCTGGTTTGGATGTTTTGCCTCCTCTTTGCTGGGGTGAATGCGTCCACCACTTTCTCGCACCCAACAAAAGTACTTCTACACTACCCATTGAATATCTCAGGTGGTAGGTTATTTATGAACACTATGAAAGTTCTATTACCTTCCCTTTTACCTTCCACTCTTGCTCTAGTGTCACCCACTCTAACTCTAGTGTCACCCACTCTAACATCCTTTTGAATTCATAAAAAAAATACTTAACACTATAAATTATAAAAATATTTTTGTTTTATGACTTAAGACCGCGCTGGAAAATCCTTAACCTATTTTCACTTGAAGATTGACTTTGACCAATGCTTCCCTGTCATTTTATTCAATCTTAGGAAGAATCGAACTTTGTATACGAATTATTGTTTACCAGACCATCACACCTACGGTTCCAAAATTCCGAGCATCAAAAAAATATTTTGAAAATTATATAAGAAAAAGTTTTAGTACACGGATTTAAATCACATAATTAATTACAAATTAGTGATTCTTACCGATAAAAATGTGTTATTTTTATTTTTCTAAATAAAACATGTACTTACCAATAAAAATTAGTGATTTGTGATTGGTTGAATAAAAGATGTTCTTACCAAGATGAATCAATAATTTGTGATTGATTTTAGGTTTTAAATCTTAAGAGTCAATAATTCTTATACCTAATTTCCAAATATGGCTCTAGTGATTAAGATTTGGACCCTAATCCACCAAAGTTAATGTACGAGGTTGAACCATAAAGGTGTTTGAATAATATAGATCGGATTCAATACAAATGAACATTCAAGTGATCTGGGTATCATGCACAAGGTAGCAAGCGTAAATTGGGCAACGGCGAGTGCCGAATGCCACTCCGATGGTCAAGTTAGAATGTATTTTTTTGGGAGAAAATAAATTGATAGAGTTTCTCCTTAGGGATGTTTTTCATATCTCAATACTTTGGACTTAATCTCCTTTTATAGAGACTGGTTGATGTACTTTTCCTTGGGGCTCATGATGGGCTGGTCCTATCACGAGTCTTACCTTGCAGATGGGTAAATTATGCTCATATGACCTAAGATGATGTTTGAGAGTAAATGTACGATCTTAGTTTAATCATCATTAGTGGTTCTACCTTAGCTAAACTACCTTCATTAATGTTTGGGGTTCGGCCTCACAACCACCATCAATGATGTCAAACCGGTATAGGCGTCCCTCCGTACTAGGTCTGTATCTTAGCAGACTATAACGGGCTCGGCTCATCACAGATTCTAGGGCTCTATCTTACCATTTTTGGTCCATACGACATGGCCCTCTTCCTTGGGCTTAATGGGTCTAAAAGGGCCTAACCCAAGCTTAAACCTACCCCCTTCGATTAATATTGGCGTTTTTCATTTTTTTCAACATTAAAACTAGTTTCTATTGACTCTTGTCACAAGCTATAGTTGTTAAAGTCACTACCAATTTAGTGCAAGTGAATTGAATTATTAAATCATCAAACACCGAACTATAATTGAAATATCTTGTTGGCATCCTGCAAACATGCTGAAGATTTGTCTATATTATTGAATTTGTTAATACTTTCAAATAAATTTTATTTCTTTTACAAAATATTGAAAAAAGGTATAATGCTTTCACTAGATTGTTTTCTATATACTTGATCTAACTAGTAATTGGTATTAATTTGTTGTTGTCAAATTCATAATTTATTTTATTTATTTTCTAATAAATCATAAAACTTTATTTTGTGAAAAAAATTTCTCGGAGTGTTGAAAGTTGGAATATACTCATATTTTTAGATTTGAGATTTGTAATAGATTACAATAGTTAGTTTTATAAATTTTTTAATATTGTTTGGATTAAATTTTATGTTGGGAATTTTAAAATTTATATGGAAGCTTACTTAATCTTTATTGTGGCATTTACATATAATAATTAATCTTTTAACTTTGCATACTTAGAAGTGAATGTAAAAAGTCATTGTTATAGAAGCTTACTTAAACAAACCAAAAAGTCATTATTGTGTTATGATCGAATGAGAAGTGGATGTATAACAATGTGGCATTAAAGGTAAAAGGTCATTACATTTAGAATACTTTTTCCAAAAAGTTTTTAAATAAATTCTTCCCAAACCAAAACAAACCAAAAAAATGTGAAATTAAAGGTACACAAAATTCAACGAACCAATTATATAAAATTATCCTCACTCTGTGATTACAATAATTTTAGGATGAACACGTTTTAGGGTTTTAGGGTGACTGTATTTTAATATTACATAACGTGATATCTCATGTTTTGTATTCAAAAATAAATTACGAGTTCATAAAATGACAGAAATTTCATATATGAGATATTATATCAAATGCTATAAAAATATAATCACTCAATATGATCATCAGAGCATTACTTCTGTGATTAATTATGTGTAAGAATGGTTAATTAAATGATTTTTTGGTGTAAGGTCTATAATTAACACTTTATACAATATTAGGTTCAACAAAAATAATTTTAACTCTAAAAATCTTTTACATAAACATTTTATCTCTCTATTTCAACACCCCCATCTCTTCACCTCCCGCGACAATGTTTTCACGTTTTAGTGCAAGCTTTGGTAATCAATTTCGGTGATCGCTAGCAACGATTCTGTGCAATCATCTCCGGCGATGATTCCTGACGATTAATTCCAGCGACTTCTGATCACCAATTCTCGCGACTTTTATCGATCAATGCCGACGACCTCCGAC
>JAULJZ010039759.1:0-12227 GCA_032270985.1 Heliamphora pulchella
TGGCTGACAGCCCTGGCCGAGCAGTGGTGGGATACCACCAACACTTTTCATTTCACCACCTTCGAGGCTACTCTGACGCCAATGGACTTCGTACTCATTACGAGCATCCGAGTGGGCGGTGCTCCTCTTCCGTTTGACCCATTCATAGCTCAGTCATCCGACGCACTACTGTATTTTCTTGGGATGGTCCCCAGTTAGATATACTTGGTTCTTTGACCGCTTCCGACGCTTCCAGTGCACCGAGCCTTGCCACTACGAGTGGGTCGCCCGACGCTTCTTGATGTATATGTTTGGTACCTCCTTATTTTTGAACAAGGAGAATACTGTACATTTGCATTACTTAGGCAGCTTGGATCGTCTTGACCGGGTCGCATCGTACGATTGGGGCGGCGCTGCTCTGGCTACTCTTTACAGCTTTATGCGGACCTTGACCTGGTTCCCCTAGGAGCTCAGCATCGGGGGATACTTGAGGGTCTGGGAGGTATGATTTGGTTTCTATAGTTCTCCATTTATTTTCGTTAGCCGTTATTATCTGCTTGCTGACATCTTCTTCTTTGCAGTTGTGGACCTACGAGTTCCTCGGGCTTCACATCCCGGCAAACTCTACGGCAGATCCTCTAGTTATTCCTCGTGCAGCCCGGTGGTCCCGAGGGCTAAAAGGGGAAGAAGGCCAGAGGGAAGGACCTTGACCGATTTCAGGTGTCTTTGGACCGGCTGACCCCTGACCAGGTATCTTCACTTACCATTCAATAGACTACTTTCTATATTATACTACTTACTGCGCTGTTCACTATATTGCACCGCACTGTCCTTCATTTTGTTCACTGTACTGCACTGCATTGCACTGGGCACTGATTACTGCACACTGTTCATCATACTGTATGTCTTACTATTTTTTGCATTGTACTATACTTTGAACTATTGCAGGTCCACTGGGATGTCTGGAGAGGGGTAGAGGATCGGGCTGGCGTGGATCTGATGCGCAGCCGCGACATCGCTTCGAGGCGTATCCTGTTGGAGGGCCCATTTGGGCAGGAGTATTATCTGGGAGAGCGAGTGGTTTGCCAGTCGCTCGGCCTGGATCACTTTCGGATCCCAATGGTTCCTCCGGCTTGTAATAGCCAGACTGAGGATCTGAGCCGGGTTGACCTTCTCCTTGAGCTGGTGTGGACCCATGCTGCAGAGTTGCTAGTTACTGAGGGGAACTACATTGCTTGGGCCCGGGCCCACCTACTAGGACCACTAGGTCCTGGTCCGGCTGGCGACAGGAGGAGAACACCGGAGGTTGCTGGTGCTGATGCTGCTGTTGGAGGAGCTACTGTTGCTGCTGCTGCTGCTGTTGCTGGTGATGCTGCTGGCGGGGTGAGGGGCCCAGAGATCCCATGGGACGTCCAGACTGTAGTATATGGCTTACCTTTCTCTCTTCCAGTTCCTATTCTGCCGGCATCGGAGTTTAGGGCTGGCATTGGCCAGGTTTATTTTCTTTCTTTCCTCCAGTCACTAGTTCTTTCTTTATCTGTCTAGTTTTTCCTGAACTGTTCTCTTCTACAGGTCGATCAGGCTTGGTTAGATCGGATGATGCTGATGGTCACTGGCTTGAGAGTATTGGTCCGGCATATGGATGCCTCGATGCGGGCGGCCAGCCGGCGTTGCTTTCACACCAGTAGCCGTTGTAAGTAGCTCTTGCATTCTTTTCAAATTTCCTGCATTTTTTTGTCTTTATTCTGCTCTGAGTCTTGCTTCTCTTTTGGGAGTCTTCTCGGGCTCGTTCTAGAGGATCTGTCTCATCTGCTTGGAGCCGGTCTAGAGTTGTCTCCTCCTCTGGCAGTGACGACGGTGATGACTTCGACAGACTTTTTGAGGACAACAGTTCGGAGGAGGTTGGCCCTTCCCGTCGAGTCCGTTCGAGGCACTCATGAGAGAGAGAGAGAGAGCTCCCCCCTCCTTTTTGTTATTTCTTGTTCAGATACATTTACTCTTTATAAGCCTGCATGCCTTGGTTCGACACATCTTTATATATTTATTCGATCCATGGGCCTGCGTGCCCCATTTTGCTATTTATTGGGCCTGGGTGCCCCAGTTTTTATTTGGATACATTCTGTTACTTTCTCGGTATATTTTTGGCCTTCGTATCATTTATTGCTTGATTTGTTCACCTGTTGTATGATTTTCCTTTATTTGCTGCTCAAACTGCCTTGGGTGCATATTTCAAATGCCACAATTAATACGAATCAAACAAACTGTAAGCTGACATACACCTGCCATGTTTAAACATGGCGATTGCCTTAATCCAACATGGTGATCGCCATAATATAACCTGGTGGTCCCCACTGTCAAGGAGACTAACATGGCGGTTGCTATTTGTAATATGGTGGCCGCCTGGTCAAAGGGCTGATGTGACTGTACTGTGCTTTTTGGAGTTGGCGATCGCCAGTTCCAAGGCGGTGGTCACCACTTTGAATGGGCCTTCTGCTAAAATTTATTTTTCAGCCTTATAAATACTGACCTGGAGGCTCCATTTGCTGTTACTCTGGCTCAGATGGCTTCTCCTCTTTCTTTATGGATTGAAACATTTTCCCACATTGAACGTTTGAACTTTGCCCCATTTGGCCTGAATACTCTTTTCTCACTGAGGACCGTAGAGGTTAACAGTCCCTTATTGTCAGCTGCTACTCAACTGTGAGGACCGCAGTCTCATGTCTTTCGATTTGGCTTTGAGGAACTCTGCCCCACTGTGGAGGAATTTGCTACCATGTTGGACCTGATTCCACGGAGTTCCGTTATTGTTCCCACTCCCTTTCTCTCGGCTCAACAGCGGGTGTTGCAACTCTACGGTCTGTCCAAGAGGGAGGCCTCTCTTCTGACCTTGGGGAACTGTCTTGACATTCCCTGGCTGATTGAGAGGTTTCATCCTACTAGTGACCTCAGCGATCTAGACTTTCAGCTGTGGCGTCGTTATGTACTTTGCTTCTGCCTCCTTGCCTAGTCTCTCTACTTGTCCCTTCCGATGGGCAGGTTAATTGTGCCCTAGTTGACATTGTTGGCCAAATGTGGATGGGGAGAGACTTCGTGCCCCTGGTTTTGGCCGAGACACTGCTGGGCTTGAACGCTGTTTATCGTGGTGATACCACCACCTTTGCTGGCAGCCCTTTACTTCTCCAGGTGATCTTAACATCTTCCTCTGTATCAAGTTCTCTGTCATACTACAAAGCCTTTCTCTTACTATTTTAACTCTCGTTACAGATCTGGCTGATGGAGAAGGTAAATCTTGTACAGAAGCCTTCTACTGATAAGCACAATGCCGCTGCTTTCCTTTATCGCCCGCATTATCAGATATGTGACACTAAGACATCTTGGCCACAGTATCTTTCTTCTCTGACTAGCCCAGACATTACCTGGCAATGCTCTTGGTGGCAGATCCCTGCCATGACTCTGATCACTATGGATCACCCTGGTGTTTTGTTGGTCATTCTGCGTCAGACTACCTTTTATTACACCCATCGGATCATGCTGCAGTTTGGTCACAATCAGATCATCTTCCCCAGCATTCGAGGCCGTCTGTTCTCATCCATACTATGGGCTCCATTTCTTTCATCATATCAGGATGCCTGGCTATCTCACTCATTGATGGAGATGCATGAGTTGCAGTGTTTTGACCTTTCTGCTGAATACAAGACATGGCTGATACAGGATCAGGAGAAGAAAGATAAAGAAGAAGAAAAACAAGCAGCACAAAGAAGGAAGATTTGAGAACATCTGCTTTGTTTTGAAAATTCCACGACTTTCCTTTTTGTTTGTTTTGTAGAGTTTGGGACTTGCGCGCTCCTCCTTTTAGTCAAAACTTTGTAACTCTGATCGAACTAATAAAAAACTCCCACTTTATGTTTAAGATGGTTTAAATTTATCTAAAGTTTTAATGACTTTATTATTAGAATCCAGAGATTAATTTGCGTTGGTCTTACTCAGATTCAAAGATGGTCAAAAACAAAGAATGCGGTCGGGCTTCTTTTAAAGAAGCTGCCTACATATCCCAAAAAGATGGAATCAGGCCATAACGTAGTTCAGGCTTGATTTTTCCTCGGGTATTGACACTCTCCTTTTGTGATGTCCTAGTTTTTGCCAAGGTCGCCCTTTCGGGTTTTCGGCCTTGCGGGCCGCTCTAATTTTTTCTTGAGTTGGTTTTTCAGTTTTCAACTCAGCGAGCTTTTATTTTTATCTTATTTTTACCTCAAGGATAGTACTTTTTGAGCTGATCGAGATTAACTGGAGTGGAGAACACATTGCCATCCAGATCCATAATAATGACTGCACCATCGGTCATGATGATTTTGATAAAAAACGGTCCAGACCAGTTTGGCTTGAACTTGCCTCTCGAGTCGAAGATGGGAGCTTTGATTTCTTTGAGAACCAAATCTTCTTCTCTGAGGTCCCGAGTCTTGACCTTCTTATTGAACGCCCGAGCTATCCTCCTTTGGTAACCTTGTTCATGAAATAGAGCCTGCAGCCTTCTTTCGTCAAACAAGAGCAACTCTTTCATCCGGTTCCTCGGCCATTCTACTTCTGAGATGTTGGACTCGGCCACTACTCTTAGTGAAGGGATTTCTACCTCAATGGGAAGCACGGCTTCCATCCCGTACACTAAAGAGTACGACGTTGTTCCTATTGAAGTTCAGATTGACGTTCAGTATCCCCAGAGTGCAAATGGTAGATGTCCCGGTCATTCTTTATGTGAGTTGATTGTCTTTTGCAGGATTTTCTTAATATTCTTGTTTGCTGCCTCGACTGCTCTGTTGGTTTGCGGTCGATATGGCGAAGATTTGTGAGCCACTATTTGGTATTCTTCAAAAATATCTAGGACATCTCCTTAAAAATGTGAACCATTGTCTGAGATGATTTCATGTGGGACATCGTATCGGCAAATGATGTTTTCCTTGATAAACTTAGCGACATGGGAGGCCTTCAATATCGAGTAGGAAGCTGCTTCTGCCCACTTGGTAAAAATAATCAATGGCCACTAAGATAAACTCATGTCCATTGGATGCCTTTGGTGTTACTCTACCAATCACATCGATGTCCCATACTAAGAACGGCCATGGTGACGTTAGGTTATACAGCGGGGATGGGGGAACATGCATAAGATTTGCATAAATCTAACACTTATGAAACTTCCGCACAAACTGGATACAATCTGTCTCCATCGTCATCTAAATGTACCCTTGTCGTAGGATCTTTTTGGCTAACATATTTCTGCTCATGTGTGGTCCACAGACTCCTGCATGTATCTCTTTCATCAGCTCTTAGCCTTCTTCAGTGTTTACACATAGCTTGTTGACCCCAGAATGTCCTCGTTTATACAGTCTACTACTACAAATAACAAACTGTGCAGATAGTCGTCGTATTGCCCTTTTGTCCTTTTTACTGGCAAACTTGGGATATTCTCCTTTCTTTACGAAGCTCTGAATGTTAAAGTACCATAGAAGGCCGTCAGTGCTTTCTTCAATAGCGACTGTCATCTCATATGCTGATTTTCTCTTCTGTTCAATTATTAAGGGCTTCATTTGGGCTCCGGGCGGTATGTCAATCATAGATGCTAGGGTGGCCAGTTCATCGGCGAACTTGTTCTGCAGTCTTGGTACATGGGTGAAGATTACCAAATCAAAGCACGGTATCAATTTTTCTAGTTCTTGATGATAGAGAATGAAGGTTAAGTCCCTAACTTTCCATTCTCCTCTTGCTTGTGAAACTACTAGTGCTGAGTCTCCGATAACTTTCAGTTTTCTTGCCCCTAGTTCTAAGGCTACCTCCAATCCAGCTAAACACGCTTCATATTCAGCCTGATTGTTAGTGACTTCAAAATTAAGCTTCAACGATAAGGGGACGTGTGACTCGTCAGGAGTGACAAGAAGGACTCCTATTCCATAGCCATACTGATTGGATGTGCCATCAAAATATAGAGTCCACTTGTCATCCCCGACATCCATCAGCTGTTCATCGAGAAATTGGAACTCTGTATCTTCATCTCCTTCAACTGGTTGATCGGCCAAAAACTCTGCCACTGCTCTGCCTTTGACTGACTTTCGAGTAACATATTGGAGATCAAACTTAGATAATAATAGCAACCATCGGGCTAGCCTTCCTGTTAGTGCCAGCTTTTCAAACAGATACTTCAATGGGTCCATCCGAGAGATGATGTTCACTGTGAAATGTGAAAGATAGCATGTAATGCCTTAATTTTTAGGAAGCCCAAACCAAGGCCCTACATGTCTTTTCTAGTGGTGTGTACCGTATTTCTGACCCAGTCATCTTCTTGCTTAAATAGTAAACAGCCTTTTCGATCCGTGTTTCTCCTTCTTGTGCCAGCATACATCCTATAGCTGAGTCAGTCACTGATAAGTAGAGGATCAGTGACCTACCAGGTTCGGGAGGAGCTAGAACAGGTGAGTTCTGCAGGTATTGACGTACGGCATCAAAGGCATCTTGGCATTTCTGATCCCATTCGAATTTGACTCTTTTTTTTAGCAGACTGAAGAGCGGCTCGTAGGTAGTTGTCAGCTTTGCGATGAATCGACTGATAAACTGTATCTTACCCAGAAAACCCCTGACTTCTCGCTCGGTCCTCGGAGGAGGCATTTCCAAAATTGCCTTGATCTTCGAAGGATCCACCTCGATACCCCGTTGAGTGATCATAAATCCAAGCATCTTCCCAGCAGTAACCCGAAGGCACACTTTTGTGGGTTGAGTCCCATCTTGTACTTTTGAATCCTCTCGAAGAACTTTCGCAGTGCTGTGATGTGGCCATCCTGATCCTTGGACTTGACTATCATATCATCCACGTACACTTCAACCTCCTTATGTATCATGTTATGTAGTAAGGTAGTGGCAGCCCTTTGATAGGTTGCCCCTGCCTTCTTCAAACCAAACGGCATCACACGATAACAATAGGTGCCCCAAGGCGTGGTGAATGTCGTCTTTTCTCTGTCCTCAAGATCCATCAAAATCTGGTTGTACCTGGAGAAACCATCCATGAATGACAACAAGGCGTGCCCCGCTGTGCTGTCTACCAAGATGTCGATGTGCGGCAGCGAAAAATCGTCTTTCGGGTTGGCCTTGTTGAGGTCCCGAAAAGCCATGCAGACTCGGATACGACCGTCCTTCTTTAAAATCAGTACGATGTTGGCTACCCATTTCGGATACTCAGTTGTCATCTGAAACCCAGCGTTGATCTGTTTGGAAACCTCTTCTTTGATCTTCAAAGTCCATTCTGGCTGGATCCGTCATAATTTTTGTTTAACTGGTTTGGTATCGGGGTATAAAGGGATATCGTGTTGGACAATGTTGGGATCAATTTCGGGCCTATCCTCATAAGACCATACAAACACATCTTTAAATTCTTTTAATAAAGTTATTAATTGTTCTTGTTCAACTATGGATAGAGAAAAACCAATTTGAACATTTTGCGGGTTAGTTTCATTACCCAGATTTATTGACAAAGTTTCTTCAATTATTGGTTTTCTTCTCTTTTTATTAAAAGTTTTATTTCTTCGGGAATATCCCTGTCGAATTCAAAATCATCGAAAAACGTATGAAATAAATCAAACAAAGCAGAGTAATTGGAAATCTTGTTCATTTCATTTAAAATCGAGGGAATTACAAACCCGATAGTAAAAGTAGGGAGAAGAGCACCAACAGATGTGCCCTCGACCACGGACTCTGACTCAAACTCAATCCCGGACTTAGGAAAGACAATGTGTACATCACCAGACTCAATGGTCCAATTCTTTACTTCCTTTGTGGCCGCATCGACGATGAGCTTGGTGCAGTCTGCCGGTGCGCTGAAGCCCATCATGAAGCAGTCCGATTCAGTTATACGCAGTTGAGCCATATTCTCATTGAATAGTACTCCCAGGTCAGTACCATCAAGCTTGTCAGCCCAATCCTCTTCCTGGTCCTTCTTTCCTTCTTTCCCTTCCAATGCCTCTTCCTCCTCACTGTCAGACAACTGATGGCTGAAAAAGATCTCCAACCCTGGCAGCTTTTGATGAGTTTCTTCGTCGATCCACGACTTTGGAAAGCCACAGTACGGGAAATCTTTCCCTTCCTTGACGAAGTATCTATTGAGTGTCTTAGAATAATTAGCCTTTCTTCCCCTTCTAGGTCCTTCCAGATCTTCTTTCGTTGGTTTATACCTAAGACCAAAATAGTGCGAGGTTGGCAATACCTGAATGGGTTCTGGGATTCCCTGCTGCTTGCGCCCTAATCCCATGCCAGAGAAGAAGGACATTTTTCTCATCATTGTTACGGCCCGCGGGTTCACATACATTTCTTCCTCATTCATCAGTGTCTGAACAGCCTGTGCCTCATCAAACTGAAAACCGTTGAGTAACACATCATCTTCACTATGCTGAACTTCTAGCAGAGTTATGCCCTCCTCCTTTCAGAGGGTGAATACTGTTCTCTCCATAAATAGTCAGAACTGCCCCATTCTTTATTAATTTCAATTTTTGGTGAAGGGTAGACGGTACCGCCTGGACATTTGGGTCATGCAGCCACGGCCTGCCCAGCAGCAGATTGAAGGAGGCTGGTATGTCTAGCACTTGAAACTCAACTGATGTCTCTAGTGGTCCCACTGAAACGGCGAATAACACCAGTCCTAGTACATCCCTTCTTGTGTTGTCATAGGATCTCACCCCTTGATTGCAGGGAGTGAACTGGTCTAGCCTTATCCCTAAGCAGACGACCGTTCTTAATGGAAAAATATTCAAGGCAGACCCATTATCAATGAGGGTTATCGGGACCCATTTTTTTAGGCACTTAATGGTGATATGTAGCGGCTTGTGACTTCTTCCTTCAGCGGGCAAATTCTTATCAGAGAAGGAAATAACTTTTGGTTCGGCGGCTGGCAGAATAAGCCCAATAAGCTGCTCGGGAGTGGCCTCTATCGGAACGCTTGCTTTGTTCAAAACCCTAAGCACAGCTTGCCTGTGTTTGTGCGAGGCCGTCAGTAGCCCCCAAATGCTGATGCTGGCTTGTATTTTCTTCAATTGTCTCAATACAGTATCCTCCTCCTCCTCTTGCTCTATCTCCTTTCCCTTCCCACTTGGTTGTCCCTTCTCTAGCTGAGCTGGCTTAAAATGTCGTCCACTTCTAGTTAGGTGTTCCACGCCATCTTCGGGATCCCATAATCCCAGCATCACATTATCATTCTGTCTTACTTCATCTACGTGTAGAGGGCTTTCAAATGCCCACAAATCATTTAGGTCACTAATGGCTGCCCTTTCCCTTCTTTTCTCGTCATCTTTAATAGCCCATGTATTGTCAATTTCCTCCTAGATGTCCTCTTTAATGAAATTCACTTGTTGTTCCCGAGCAACCCAGAAATCAGTCCACTCTACTCCTTCTGATTTTAACACGATTCTTACTAACTAGTAGGACTGCATCTCATCGACGTACACCTCCTCCTCGAAAAGTTGGGGAAGGGTGATTCCATCAAGCACATGGCCAAACCCATAAGGTCAACTCGGGTAATCCAATGGCCAGTCATCTTCTTCAATAGCCCATGTATTGTCAATTTTCTCCCAGATGTCCTCTTCAATGAAATTCACTTGCTGTTCCTGAGCAACCCAAAAATCAGTCCACTCTACTCCATCTGATTTTAACACGATTCTTACTAACCAGTAAGACTGCATCTCATCGACGCGCACCTCCTCCTCTTAAAGTTAGGGAAGGGTGATTCCATTAAGCACATGACCAAACCCATAAGGTCGACTCGGGTAATCCAATGGCCAGTCATCTTCTTTATTGCGCTCCTCTTGTCGGTAGGTTTGAATTATCGGCTGATACCATTCCCAGACATTATCATTCCACTCTTCCATTCTGTCTCGACTTCCTCTAACCACGATAAATGAGCATGCTGTTGGATCCTCAGTTATTGGAACATGAGGGCTTGGTAGGTGAGCTGAACAGATGTGCTGGCTCGGGTCCTTCGATTCCCCTAAAGATATGTAATTTATCCCAGCTTGCCTGGCATGATTCGGTAAGAAGTTAGTCATTACGTTTGATTTTGGAGCAGCGGATGGTGGCGGGATTACTTTGTTGTCAATGAGATTTTGGATCTCATGACGCAGCCTCATGCACTTATCAGTCAAATACCCAGGACCTTGATGGAAGGCATAGTATTAAGAGGCATTGTATCTTGGGGGAAGTGGGTCGGGCACTGGCATGGGATCCAATGGCTTGATAAGCCCTTTCTCGACGAGTCGGTTCAGGACGGTGGATAAAGAAATATTGAGGGGGGTAAACACCCTCCTTGGCCTTTGTTGCTGTTGGCTGTTATCTGATTGTTGGGCATTATTAGACTGCTGGGTGGAAGAGGATGGGTTCAACAAGTTTACCTCGTTTCAGCAGGACACGAGGTTGGTGTAGCGGATTGGTTCTGGTTATTTATGGGGAAAGTCCTTCTGGGCTTCTAGCTTGGCTCGGTCTTTTCAATATCATCAGACTGGATTGCATCTTCTATCTAAACCCGAGCATCAAACAACTGCTCGAATGTAGAGAGTGGTTGCGTGATCAAATAACGCTTCAACGGGGACTGCAGGTTCTTCACCACTATCCTTACTTGTTCTTTCTCAGAGGGCCGGTTTGTCATCTTGGCGGCCTTGCCCCTCCACCGGGTCAGGAAGTCAACAAAAGATTCTATTTTCTCCTGTCGGGTCGTTTCGAGCTCTCAGGTAGTTACATCCAGTTGGACATTGTAACTATACTGGCTGATAAAAGTTGTTGCTATGTCTTCCCAAGTTTTGGTTTTGGCTATATCAAGGGAGAGAAACCATTTTTGGGCTGTCCCAGAAAGAGATCGATGAAAGAGCTGAGCCTTCAACTGGTCATCAATCTCCATTGGCGACAGGGTACCAACATGCATTCGGAGATGAATTTTGGGATCTCTAGTTCTGTCAAATTTTTCCATGTCTGGCATTTTGAACTTTTCTGGCAATTTGGCAAATGGGAACAGGAAAAGTCCCCCTACATCGAGCATATATTCTTTAACTCCCTTGGCTTTTCTGAGGACCATTTCCATTCTGTCGATCTTCTCAATCAATGCAGATTCCCTAGACTGCGCAGTATTTTCCTCCTCAACTATCACATGGCAAGGGTTCCGTGGTGGTGGTGGAATAACTTGTGGTCTATCGGGGACCTGATTATCATCCTAAAGGTCTTCGGCATTCTCATTCGTGTCGTCTGGTTGTCCATTCACAATAGGAATACGGGCCTGAATTGCCCGGATCTGTGCCTGACACTGCACTTGATCCTGGGTCTACTGTTCTACGGCTCGATATATATCAGCGATTGCCCTCGTTAGGGCTGTCAGATTCACCTCATTTTTTGCCATCTCAACTGACTGTTTGGGTACCCTACAGAGTCTTCTTGTCACTGATTTTTTCCAGACACGTGCTGACTGTACTTTTCTTGATTCAATGGTAAACTCACAGAGAACACCTAGATTCCAAAAGTAAAGTAACTAGTATTAAACTCTTCCCTGGCAGGCATTCTGACAACAGGTAGCAAATATCTCAAATTCCCAAAATAGTGAATCATGATCAGATACACACGGAGACTAAAACAATGCCCTTGTTGGGCTCGTGCCGGCGGCATAATAGGATAACCCAAAAATCAAAAAAATAGTTAGGGGCGAAATCAACTACATTCTAGAGGGAAAGCTCATATAAAACAAGGAAACGAACAGTACTTCGACAGGGAAACAGAGCTAGTCTGACTAGATTGGTTCGACTTAAAAAAATTCTAAGAAAAAATAGGTAGCTTGACGGTAGGAAAATAACTCTCACGGGTACAACAAGGGTTTGAAAGAAACGAGTCTATGTCAAGAAAAAGTGGGAAACCAATGACTCGAAAAGATCCCAAAGGGGAAAAAAACCTCCCTAGAAGTATTAAAAATGAGACACAAGCATGACCGACGAAAGAAAACTACGGTAAAAAAAATCGAATGTGGCAAAAAAACACAAAACCCGGGTAAAAACTCGAAGGAGAAGCTAGCCTAAGCAAAGGATAACTGAAAACTCTAGTCAAATTCGGAGAAAGAACTAGCCTAAACTTGATCAAAACAATCTTAACAATATACAAACAAAATATACAATGAAGAAAAATACATAATCCTACTAGGGTTGGCAACACCTAATTGGGGGGGGGGGGGGGGGTTCAAAATTCACTATATG
>JAULJZ010039770.1:0-14597 GCA_032270985.1 Heliamphora pulchella
AAATATGATTTTCAGTATACCAACCCTAACAATCTCCCACTTATACTCAAAACTATGCTGCCATACATCTGACTCCCGTGCCCTCTACATGACTATAAAAAGTTTTAGTCGGTAAACTCTTTGTAAAAGGATCTGCAAGGGTGTCTTTTGATGCAATATTGGTCACAACAACATCACCTATTTGTACAATTTCACGTATCAGGTGATACTTATGCTCAATGTGCTTGCCTTTCTTATGAACCCTTGGCTCCTTCGAGTTTGCAACCGCTCCGCTATTATCACAGTAAAGTGTAATAGCCGATTGAACTGAAGGCATCACATCTAAATCCAACAGGAAGTTCCTGAGCCAAATGGCCTCTTTGGCTGCTTCAGAAGCTGCCACATACTTGGCCTCCATGGTGGAATCAGCAATACAGGACTACTTGATACTCCTCTAACTTATAGCTCCACCTCCTAAGGTAAACACTTATCCTGAGGTAGACTTACGGGAATTTCTATCAGACTGGAAATCTGAGTCTGTGTACCCTAAAAGTACTAGACTATTTGCCTGGTAAACCAACATATAATCTTTAGCCATTTTCAAGTACTTGATTATATTCTTTACCGCAGTCCAATACTCCTGCCCTGGGTTAAAATGATATCTACTAACCATGCCAATAGCAAAGCAGATGTCAAGTCTAGTGCAAAGCATAGCATATATGAGGCTTCCTACTGCCAAAGCATAAGGAACCGCCTTCATCTTCTCTATCTCATCAGGTGTCTTAGGACGCTGATCCTTGGATAGAGTATTCCATGCCTGAAAGAGAGAAACTCTTTCTTGGAATTCTACATGCTAAAACGAGTAAGGATATCATTGATATACTTTACTTGTGAAAAGCCCAACAATCTTTGTTTCTGATCTCGCACAAGCTTGATCCCAAGGATGTGACTGGCTTCTCCCAAGTCTTTCATATCGAACTGCCTAGATAGGCATACTTTAACCGTAGATAATGCCCCCACATCATTTTCGATAAGCAAGATATCATTCACATAAAGTACTAGGAAGATCACCACGCTTCCGTTAAGCTTCTTGTACACACAAGACTCATCCAGACTTTAATCAAAATCATAAGACTTTATAGCTTAATCAAATCGAGTATTTCAAGACCTCGATACCTGCTTAAATCCATAAATGGATTTTTTAAACTTGCACAACATGTGCTCTTGGCCTTTTGCAATGAATCCGTCTGGTTGTATCAAATAGATACACTCGCCAAGACTTCCGTTAAGGAAAGCTATCTTGACATCCATTTGTCAAATTTCATAATCAAAATGTGCGGTAATGGATAAGAAAATTCGAATAAACTTAAGCATGGCTACCAGCGAAAAGGTTTCCTCATAGTCAATCCCTTCTTTCTGAGTGAACCTTTAGCAACAAATCTAGTTTTGAAGGTTTCAACCATCCCGTTTACTCCTCTCTTTCTCTTGTAGATCCATTTGCATCCAATGAATTTTATCCCTTCGGATGGTTTTATAAGTTCCCAGACCTGATTGGAATACATAGATTACATCTCTGAATTCATAGCCCTTTGACAAAGATCTGCATCTTTGTCTTTTAGTGCTTTATTGTAGTTACATGGCTCGGTATCCAGTTCTGTCGGGATCTTATCAAACGACTCTCCCAAGAACAAATGCCGATCAGGTTGATGAACAACCCTCCCACTACGACGAGGCACTACCTGTGTTTGTGTACTTGCAGTAACAGGTTGTGCAGAATCTGAACCCTGTGCATTAGCACCCTGTTCTTGATTTGCACCTGTCTTGATAATCCTCCCACTATGACGAGGTAATAGAATATCCGTGGCTTATGGTTCCTCTTCCGTTCTACTGGTATTTTCTCTCAGTTCTTCTAGAACAATTTTGTTATTGGGCTTGTGATCCAAATATAATTCTCTTCCAAGAATCGGGTATTGATGCTGACAATGACTTTCTGATCCTTAAGATTACAAAATAGACCACCATTCGTTCCCTTAGGATATCCCACAAAAAAATAAACTTTCGTCCTTGGTTCCAACTTACTCGCGTTCCCTTTCAGCACATGTACTGGGCACCCACAAATACGAATGTGTTTCAGACTAGACTTACGGTCCACAATTATGTGGGAGTAGATGGTAGTGACTTAGAAGATACTAAGTTCAGAATGTAATCCGCTGTCTCTAAAGCGAGTCCCCAAAACGAATTTGGTAAACCTAAATAACTCATCATTTACCTTACCATCTCTATAAGAGTCCATTCCTTCTTTCTGCTACACCATTCTGCTGTGGAGTGCCAGGTGTAGCCAATTGGGATGTAATCCCCTCTGATGACAAGTAGTCCTTTAACTCTCCAAAGAGATATTTCCCACCACGGTCGGATCGAAGTGATTTGATACTTTTACCCAGATGCTTCTCTACCTCCGCCTTGAATTCTTTGAATTTCTCAAAGTATTCAGACTTACGGTGCATCAAGTAAATGTATCCATACCTTAAGTAGTCATCAATGAAACTGACAAAGTACTCAAAGCCACCTCTAGTCTGGATTGCCATAGGACCACACACATCAGAATGAACCACCTCCAACGGTTCTTTAACTCTATAACCTTTAGCCGAAAAGGGCCTCTTGGTCATCTTACCCTCTAAGCAAGATTCACAGACTGAAAGTGTCTCTACTTTCAATAAACTCAAAGGTCCATCTGCTACCAGTCTGTTTATCCTTTTTAGATTAATATGACCTAAGCGTAAGTGCCAAAAAAATATTAGGTTCATTAAAGAAGGAAACTTTCTCTTATATGGTAATATAGATGTATTATTCGTTTTAGTCAGTTGTAGTGTAGGAGATATTGAAATAATAATATAAAGATCATCCACCAATGTACCAGAACAGAAAACCCGTTTATTATCCTTAATAACCACAGAGTTATTAAAATAAACCAAATATTCGTTTTTAGCTAATTCAGAAACGGAAACTAAGTTCCTTCTAATGGCTAGTACATAAAAACAATATCTCAATATTAAAACCCGATCTCTACCAAAATTGATAGTGATATCTCCTACTGCAACTGCTGTTACCTTTGTATCATTGCCCATATGCAGGTAAATCTCCCCATTAATAAGTTGTCAGGTTTTTTGGAACCCTTGCAATAAATTACAGATATGATTTGTGACTCTCGTATCTACACACCAGGTACTGATAAATAACACCGCTAAACATGTTTCCACAACCAGTGAACAGAAATTACCATGTTTGTTCCGCCTTCTGAGAAATACTAAACATAGCTTTTTCTAGTGCCAGTCTGGTTGTAGTGAAAACATCTGCTTTTCGCTTTTTTACACCTGTCCGTGGCCTACTAACTATCCTGAAAATTGTGTCTCCCTATTTCTGAACATTTTTCTTCTTCATGCCTTTCGGCCCAAAGAAAGAACTTTTTTCAAAAACAAATACATTTCCTGGTATTGAAGGAATACCATTTGTAGTTAAAGCTATATTCATGTTACATTTCAAGTCAACAAGATTCAGTCCCATAAGTTTATTTTCTTTGAGTATTAGAGCGAGTGGGTTGAAATCTATTTTAATCTTGAGAATCACATAATTAAAATATTATTAATTATGATGATCAAAACTTTGAATTTATTTTAATTTGATTCCTTCTACCATTTTAAAAATAAATTCGCCAATAGCCTGGTAACCTGAGAATAGCATGTCACGATGGGTGGACGTCTACTGTCCTTTATAAGATCAGACAAGCCAATTCTTTTTAATTTTACTATCTAGGCAACTGGCCATACCAAGTAAAATTAAATAGCTGACATATCTTCGGTCTAGTAAATAACAGCAATGACTTAGATGGAGAGGATAGTATTATATACAGCTAAACCCTTCAGATGAAAAAGTGATCCACACTAGCAATTATTCAGAATTATCCTTAAAGGAGGTTTATACTGGCGATACCGTAATTAATCTGTTCGATGGGGAGGAAGGCCTTACTGCCAACACGCAGGGTTTAATTACATCACCTACAAATTGGTGATGGAGACCGCGGGATTTATCCGTGAATAAATTTCCTCTCCCACTTAGATTTTTAAAATATTTTTTAGGGTTATAAAAATCTGTTTATGTGAGACTTTAACCCATTATTTTTTTTGCGTTTTTCAATGCGTATTTTTCGTTTTCAGTTTTGCATGTTTATATGCGTTTTGATACATGATCGGGGTTAGATATGTATGCGGAGTTGGTTCCCGAGGCTGTTGGGCGTTACGGTGCGATTTCAAAAAAAAAAGATAAAATACTTTCGTGGCCTATAAATATCAGACCTTATATATTTTGTGGAGATATTTTTCAAACTTGGTGGCTAAGTTTTCTTTTTCTCAAACCAAAAGCTTTGCCTTCCCTCTAGATTCTCAGGGGCCCAGGACTCAGTTTTCGACGATCAGATAGCAGATCCTTAGTCTCCTCGTGGTGGGCTACGTGTTAATCCGGACGGAATATCATTCTAGCAAAGTTTATTTTTGCACGTGATTCGAGACGTTGAGTTTTTAACTCATCGAGGTAGGATCCTAGATTCTCATGTCTTATAAGGGTGCTATGAGTAATCGTGCATGTTTTTACCGTTTAAAAATGTATGAAAAATCGGTTTATAAGTTAGATTTTGGTTTAAAATCGTTTTAGATGTTTTTGGTTGGATGGAATCGGGTTTCGAGTGTTTCCCTCAAGGTTTTGTGGTAGTTTTGGGATTGTGTATGTCCGTGGGTTGCTAAAGGGGTGTTTGGATGGTTTAATTTGGAGTTGAGAAGCTTTTTTCATTGCTAGAGTTTACTTTTCGCCGTTGCCCTGTTCACTATTTTAAAATTTTGAAATTTCTTCTTTTGTGTCGACACATTTTCTGTTGGTGTCGACACTTTTCTCTTTGTGTCGACACATTTCTCTGCTGCTGTTTGTGTTGTAACTCTTGGTTCTTTTGTGTCGACTCCTCTGTTGTTTGTGTCGAGACCTCCGCTATTTGTGTTGACACATTTTCTGTTTGTGTCGACACCTTCATTGTTTGTGTGGACACATTTTCTGTTTATGTCGACACATTCGCTGTTTGAGTCGACATCTTTTCTGTTTGTGTCGACACTTTTGCTGGTTGTGTTGAACCCTTTTCCTTTAGTCGTGTTAGGGCCTTAGGGGTTTCTTTTGGCCTTGTTGGGCGTGTGTGGGTCTGTGTTGGCCGTGTTGAGCGTGTGGGAGTTCGTGTTGGTCGTGTTGGGCGTGTGTGGATTTGTGTTAGCCATGTTGAGCGTGTGGGAGTTCGTGTTGGCCGTGTTGGGCGTGTGTTGGTCTGGGTCATGATGTGTTGGTGGTTGGGTCCTTGGTTTTCGATTGGTTTTCTATGGTATTCAGTTGATTAATTATGGAATTAGTCGACTGAAATGCTGTTGGATTCTTTTCGGGGTTCGGTTGGTTGTGCGGTGGTTTCGGGTGTTTGTTTAGGTGCCGTCCTTGGGGGTGACGTGCATGGCTAGATATGGGTTGTTGGGGCACGGTTGTGTACGTCGTGGTTGGTTATGGAGCGTGTTTGGGCTCATGGCACCTTTGGAGGAAAGGTGGTGTTTTGTGACCTCATGGTTTGAGGGGTTTAGCGTTGGCCTTTGGGTTAGGTTTGGTTCTATGGGTTATTGGATGTCCCTGTGAGTGGATGTCGGTTTGTTTTGACGAGTGGAGTCATGATGTATTGTTATACATGGTTATGTACATTTATAACTGTTTATTTATGTACGGATTATGTAAGTGGATTACATAGTTTTGGTATCGTTACGTATACCGTGGTTGCATGCTTTAAATTCAAAATTTTTATAGGCTTGGTTATGTGGAATATGAGGAACGGGTGCATGTGATGCATGCTGCATGAGTTGCAAGTATTATGTGAGTCGCGTGTGTAGCATGTGACGTGGTTTGTGAAACGTAGTGATAGTACGTGGCTTTATGCATTTAAACCCTGGTTTAGTATGCATATGGTGATTCGGTGTTATCCCATAGTTTTCGGTGTTATCCCGTAGTGTTCAGTATTATCCTGTAATGTTCAGTATTATCAGTTTTATCCTGTAATATGCGATTTTATCCCGTGGTATGCGGTCTTATCCCGCGGTATGCGATCTTATCCCGTGGTTTACGGCTTTATCCTGTGGTATAATCCGTGGTCGGCGATTTCATCCTGTGGCATACAGTAAAGTATGCGGTTTTACCCCGTGGTTTGGTTTGCGATTTTACTCCGTGGTTTGGTCTATGATTTTACCCCGTAGCATACGGTTTTATCCTGGGAATGTATGTTTATGTACGGATCTTTATCTCAGTATTAGGACTGTGGTTGTGGCGTGTGAGGGCCAGTTGTTAGATCTGTGGTTACGACGTGTGATGGCCGGTTGTATGTATCATGGATTGCATGAACTGCATTGTGGGACGGATAGACCCGTTTTCAAATTATTTTTAAGAGTCGTGTGAATCACAATCTAAAAACCCTTTTTCAATTGTTTTTCAAGGCTCTTGTGAGTGAGTCAAAAGATGATTTGTATCCTCGCTTTCCCGTTTGCATGTGAAAATTGTTTTAAAGGTTTGAAAGAGAGTTTAAAATTGCACCTCATTTTCCTAGCATGTTTCGCTTATACTACATGCCTGTTTAGTTTCTGCTGAGCTTTGGCTCACTGTGTAGGATTTGATTTTTTTCAGGTACCGATCACACAGGTTGATCTGGAGGTGCCGAAGGGGTGGAAGATTTGCAGTCTTCTTTTTTTTGTTTTTTCTGTTACATGTATGTTGTAATATGTTTTCCAGGTGTTGGAATAATGTAATGTATGCCGTTTGGCAATTATATATAATGCTTGTATGGTTTTATTTGAGAGTGTGTTCTCGGGTTGGTTGTTTGTGGGTGTTTCACGTGACCCGAAGTTTGGGGCGTGACAGATTGGTATCAGAGCTCTGGGTTCGAATACTTAAGAGCCGTGGGAAGAGGGTGTATCTCGTGTGAGGTTGATTGCGTGTGCTTGATTGCACGTGTTTGGATGCTTTGATAACATGAACGTGTTAGCATGTTAAGCATAAGAATGTTGTGTATATTTGAGCATGGGGTTGAAATGTGGGATTGATTAGTCCTGCCTTTGGGCGTTTGGATTAACAAACTTGGGAACCAAGTTAGAAACGCGTTTAGCTGACGTGATTTATAGTAGGGAATCTGAGTAGGTTATCCAGATTGACGCGTCATTCTTGTTGGTTCTCCTCGATATGTGGGGTCTGTTCAGCATGAACTTATGTGCTTATGTATTAGCATGCTTATGTGGTTTATGCTATGTGCTGCGTCTTATGTTCTGTCTTTTTCATATAGACGTGATGTCTGCGCGGAGAGGGAGAGGCCATGTTTGAGGCTGTGGCCGTGGGTTTGGAGTTAGTAGTAGACTCCGTGGGTGGTGTGCTGTGTTGAGACAATGGCTGGTGAGGATGTGAGGTTGGGGTGAGTTGTAAATCCCGAGTCCTTGAGATAGTTGGCTATTGTTTAGGATGCCTGACCATGTTTGACTATATCCTAGGAACGGTTTGGCTGATCATCTCGTATGCTTGTGTCGATTGCGATGGACGGTTTTTTGTTTAACCTTGTGTTGAATTTCGGGGGCGAAATTCCTTTAAGGGGGTAGAGTTGTGAGACCCTGACCCGTTTTTTTTTCGGCATTTTTCGACGCGAATTTTCATTTTTGATTTTGTATGTTTATATGCGTTTTGATGTATGATCGGGGTTAGATATGCATGCGGGGTTGGTTTCCGGGGCCGTTAAGCGTTACGGTGCGATTTCAAAGAAAAAAAAAGATAAGATATTTTTATGGCCTATAAATATCAAGCCTTAGATATTTTGTGGAGATATTTTTCAAACTTGGTGGCTAAGTTTTCTTTTTCCCAAACCAAAAGCACTTCCTTCTCTCTAGATTCTCAGGAGCCCGAGGCTCGATTTTCGATGATCAGATAGCAGATCCTTAGTCTCCTTGTGGTGGACTACGCGTTCATTCGGACAGAATTTTATTTTGGTGAATTTTATTTTTGGACGTGGTTTGAGATGTTAGTTTTTAACTCATCGAGGTAGGATCCTAGACTCTCATGTCTTATAAGGGTGCTACGAGTAATCGTGCGTGTTTTTACCATTTAAAAATGCGTGAAAAATCAGTTTATAAGTTAGAATTTGGTTTAAAATCGTTTTGGGTGTTTTTAGTTGGATGGAATCGGGTTTCGAGTGTTTCCCTCAAGGTTTTGTGGTAGTTTTGGGCTTGTGTATGTCCGTGGGTTACTAAAGGGGTGTTTGGATGGTTTAATTTGGAGTTGAGAAGCTTTTTCCATTGCTAGGGTTTGCTTTTCGCCGTTGCCCAGTTCACTGTTTTAAAAATCTAAAATTTTTTCTTTTGTGTCGACACATTTTCTGTTTGTGTCGACACTTTTTGTCGCTGGTGTCGACACTTTTCTGTTTGTGTCGACACATTTCTCTGCTGCTGTTTGTGTATAACTCTCGGTTCTTTTGTGTCGACACCTCTACTGTTTGTGTCGACATCTTTCCTATTTGTGTCGAAATCTTTCCTATTTGTGTCGACACCTTCGTTGTTTGTGTTGACACATTTTCTCTTTGTGTTGACATCTTTGCTGTTTGTGTTGATACTTTCGCTGGTTTTGTTGAACCTTTTCCTTTGGTCATGTTGGGGCCTTAGGGGTTTCTTTTGGCCTTGTTTGGCGTGTGTGGGTCTGTGTTGGCCGTGTTGAGCGTGTGTGTGAGTTCGTGTTGGCCGTGTTGAGCGTGTGGGGAGTTCGTGTTGGCCGTGTTGGGCGTGTGTTGGACTGGGTTATGATGTGTTGGTGGTTGGGTCCTTGGTTTCTGATTAGTTTCCTATGGTATTCAGTTGATTAATTATGAGATTAGTCGACTGAAATACTGTTGGATTCTTTTCGGGGTTCGGTTGGTTGTGTGGTGACTTCGAGAGTTGTGGCGTGGCTTCGGGTGTTTGTTTAGGTGCCGTCCTTGGGGGTGACGTGCATGGCTAGATGTGGGTTGTTGGGGCATGGTTGTGTACGTCGTGGTTGGTTATGAAGCGTGTTTGTGCTCATGGCACCTTTGAAGGAAAGGTGATGTTTTGTGACCTCGTGATTTGAGGGGTTTAGCGTTAGCCTTCGGGTTGGCTTGGTTTTATGGGTTGTTGGATGTCCCTGTGAGTGGATGTCGGTTTGCTTTGACGGGTGGTGTCGTGATGTATTGTTATACATGGTTATGTGCATTTATAACTGTTTATTTATGTACGAATTATGTAAGTGAATTACATAATTTTGGTATCGTTACGTGTACCGTGGTTGCATGCTTTAAACTCTAAGTTTTATAGGCATGGTTATGTGGAATATGAGGAACGGATGCATGTGATGTTTGTTGCATGAGTTGCAAGTATTATGTGAGTCGCATGTGTAGCATGTGATATGGTTTGTGAAACATAGTGATAGTACGTGGCTTTATGCATTTAAACCCTGATTTAGTATACATATGATGATTCGGTGGTATCCCGTAGTTTTCGGTGTTATCCCGTAGTATTCAGTATTATCCTGTAATGTTTAGTTTTATCCTGTAATATGAGGTTTTATCCTGTGGTATGCGGTCTTATTCCGCGGTATGCGATTTTATGCCGTGGTATAATCCGTGGTCGGCAGTTTCATCCGGTGGCTTACAGTAAAGTATGTGGTTTTACCCCGTGGTTTGGTTTTCGATTTTACCCCGTGGTTTAGTCTATATGGTTTTACCCCATAGTATACGATTTTATCCCGAAAATGTATGTTTATGTACGGATCTTTATCTCAGTGTTAGGACTGTGGTTGCGGCGTGTGAGGGTTAGTTGTTAGATCTGTGGTTACGGCATGTGATGGTCGGTTGTATGTATCTTAGATTGCATGAACTGCATTGTGGGACGAATAGACCAATTTTTAAATTATTTTTAAGAATCGTGTGAATCGCGATCTAAAAACCCTTTTTCAATTGTTTTCCAAGGCTCCTGTGAGTGAGTCAAAAGATGGTTTGTATCCTCGCTTTCCCGTTTGCATGTGAAAATTGTTTTAAAGGCTTGAAAAAGAGTCTAAAATTGCACCTCATTTTTCTAGCATGTTTAGCTTATACTGTATGCCGATCTAGTTTCTGCTGAGCTTTGGCTCACAGTGTGTGATTTGATTTTCTTCAGGTACCGGTCACACATGTTGATCTGGAGGTGCCGGAGTGGTGAAAGAGCTGTAGTCTTCTTTTTTTTTGTTCTTTCTGTTATATGTATGTTGTAACATATTTTTCTGGTGTTGGAACCGTATAATGTATGCCGTTTGACGATTATATACAATGTATGTATGGTTTTATTTGAGAGTGTGTTATCGCGTTGGTTGTTTATGGGTGTTTCACGTGACCCAGAGTTTGAGGCTTGACAGATTGATATCAGAACTCTAGGTTCGAATACTTAAGAGCCGTGGAAAAAAGGGTGTATCCCGTGTGAGGTTGATTGCTCGTGCTTGATTGCACGTGTTTAGACGTTTTGATAACATGAACGTGTTAGCATGTTAAGCATGAGAATGATATGTATATTTGAGCATGGGGGTTGAACTGTGGGATTGATTAGTCCCGCCTTTGGGCGTTTGGATTAACAAACTTGGGAGCCAAGTTAAAAATGAGTTTAGCTGATGTGATTTCTAGCAGGGAATCTGAGTAGGTTATCCAGATTGACGCGTCATTCTTGTTGGTTCTCCTTGGTATGTGAGGTTTGTTTAGCATGAACTTATGTGCTTATGTGTTAGCAAGCTTATGTGGTTTATGCTATGTGCTATGTCTTATGTTTTATCTTTTTCATATAGACGTGATGTCTGCGCTGAGAGGGTGGGGCCGTGTTCGAGGCTGTGGCCGTGGGTTTGGAGTTGGTGGTGGACTCTGTGGGTGGTGTGCTGTGTTGAGACAGTGGCTGGTGAGGATGTGAGGTTTGGGTGAGTTGTAGATCCCGAGTCCTTGAGATAGTTGGCCATTGTTTAAGTTACCTGACCATGTTTAACTATATCCTAGCAACAGTTTGGCTGACCATCTCGTATGCCTATGTCGATTGCGATCGACAGTTTGCTGTTTGACCTTGTGTTGAATTTCGGAGGCGAAATTCCTTTAAGGGGGGTAGAGTTGTGAGACCTTGACCCGTTTTCTTTTTCGGCATTTTTCGACGCGCATTTTTCGTTTTTGATTTTCCATGTTTACATGCATTTTGGAGCATGATCGGTGTTACATATGCATGTGGGGTTGGTTCCTAGGGCCGTTGGGCGTTACGGTGCGATTTCAAAAAAAAAAAGATAAGATATTTTTGTGGCTTATAAATATCAAGTCTTAGATATTTTGTGGAGATATTTTTCAAACTTGGTGGCTAAGTTTTCTTTTTCCCAATCCAAAAGCTCTGTCTTCTCTCTAGATTCTTGGGAACCTGGGGCTCGATTTTCGGCGAATAGATAGTAGATCCGTAGTCTCCTCGTGGTGGGTTGCGCGTTCATCCGGACAGAATTTTATTTCGGTGAAATTTGTTTTTGCATGTGGTTCGAGACGTTGAGTTTTTAACTCATCGAGGTAGGATCCTAGACTCTCATATCTTATAAGGGTGGTACGAGTAATCGTGCGTGTTTTCACTGTTTAAAAATGCGTGAAAAATCGGTTTATAAGTTAAAATTTGGTTTAAAACCGTTTTGGGCGTTTTTGGTTGGATGGAATCGGGTTCCGTGTATACGATTCTAAAGATTCTGATTTATCAAACCATCTTTTCTTGTTTAAATACGTAAAAAAAAAATTTAATAATTGCACAGTTTTTCCTCCAACTTTTCAGCTAAAGTAGTGATTAAAGGCATTTATTTATTTTATTTTCTATTCTATATTTTTCAAAAAATAATAATTTATTTTAATTAAACATTTTTTCATTTAATTAACTGAAAACCCAGAATTAATTCTCACGTTTTTCTAAGATATTCGATTTTTAAGAAATTATCTTAAACGTGATATTTTGTAAAAAAATAAAATATCTAAAATTTTTTCATTTAATTAATTAATTAAAAAAACTTAATTTTATTTTCTATTACATAATATTTTAATTAAAACTGAATATTCGAATTAATTAAATTAACATGATAAATAAAACAGATATGCAATTATTCACGCAGTTCATATATATATAAACACGATATGCATATATCCCGATTTTATGATCCAAGAAAACACTGAGGTGTTTTAGTCTCTCTAAGAAAATCAGCTATTTCAATCCTTGTTCGCCTTTGATTCAGTGTCTTGATTGCATCAAGCCCCCTTGATACTATCTGATATATCAATATATGTCATATCAGTCTCGTATACATTAGAATATACAACAAAACAGCCCTGGAAGAGAGAAAGTCGTCGGACCACCACCAACCTCGCCTGCACAGCCTTGCTACCGCCTCATCCGAGCTCGATTTTTGACGAGTTTTATATCGTTGGAAAGCTCTCAAAATATGATATTTTTATGTCAAAAAAATATGCTGAAAAACTGCTCGAAAAATGGCCGAAAAAATAGCCCGAACCTCTAAAACGCTGCTGCCCACCACAGCACTGTGCCGCCAACTTCCCGTGTTTTTTTCGACTTCTTCCTGAACTCGATTTTTGACGTACTTTAAATTAAAAGAAAGCTCTCGAAAAGTATTATTTTTTATGAAAAAATCTACTCAAAAAAAGCTTGAAAAACTGCCAGAAAACCGCTTGAAACGGACTACCGCCGCTCACCAGCGCCGCCACCTTTAACCACCAACTTCCCGAGGCTGTTTCGGCCTCATCCGAACTCCTTTTTCGACATACTTTATATCAAAAGAAAACTCTTAAAAAGTACTATCTTTATAAGAAAAGAAAATTTCAAAAATAGCCTGAAAAACTATCAAAAAGCTGCATGAAATCTGTTGTCGCCGGGCACCATCGGCCTATTTGCCGTCTGTTTGGGTTGTGATTTTGGTCCAGTTTTTTTTTGATTTTTGATAGTATTTTGAGGTATATTTTATTGCTATTTTATGTGTAAAAAACTTTCCAAAAAATAGTCCAAAAAATGGCTCAAAAAATAATAAAAACTGCTGCCGGCAAAGCCGTCGAAACCTGGCTATTTTGGTAATTTTTCCTTGCTATTTTTGACTTATTTTTATGTTATTTTTTATACATAAATACTGCAGAAAAACTCATCTGAAAAAACCGTTTAAAACCATTAAAAACTTACCGCGATCTGTGGCCCGTTAAAACCCGAGCCACCGCCGGTGCCGCCTCCATTCTTCGTGTTCTTGGACATATTCAACCTGTTCTTAAATAATCTAAAAAGATATTTAAAAATATAAAACTAGCTATTACATCGTTCCTATGCCTCGAAGGGTCACATTCAATCTATCACAGTCAACTCCCGTGATTAAAAAAAATAATCATTATTCACAAACCATTTAATCAAACATGTATATAAATGATGATTATAAAATTGGGATTAGAACATTTACAAAATAAAGTTAGCAACAGTTCTAAATCTACCCGCCCCCGATAACCATAAATAAAAAATAAAACGGCTCTTATACCAATTTATAGGAGGCAAAACTGCCACGATCATTATTTTTGTAAACGATTTTTGGTAAAAAAATAACTGGATGGGCAAACACCGAAACGGGCTCCAAATAAAACTTTTGACGTTGAATGATCAAAATAAAACCCGTGCAACCAAAGTTAATTTAGAAAAATACCTTTTGTTGATCTATTCTTCAACTACGATTTGATTTCGAGTTGAAGCTCTAGTCAAATCTTCTACTGTATTCCCTTACGCGATCCTCGAACGTAGTGTGGGCTATGGTCTATCGAGAACTCGTACGGGCAGAACCCCGATATATATAGTCTTGAAAGATAAAATATGATCTATCTGATATATGATATATAATCTATCAATCTCAAACTGATTCAGCCTACCCGCGTATATATAGGGTTACAGTAAGGACCTGGGGAGTAATTATGAGTAAGACTTCCAGTGGAACACAGATACCTACCAGCGGTTTCTGCAATAATGAAAAGACGTAGCGATTTCTACAATTTTTATAAAATACTGAATTACAGTTCACACCACTAAAGAACTATAATTGCACTCTGACCCAAATCTCAAAACCTTCTTGCATTGAGCTTCTGTTATTAAATGCTTACCATTTCTTTTCACGCTAAGATTCTCGATATTTGTTAATTAAATTTAATTACTGATAATTTAATTTAATTGGCATCTTGATATTCCTTAAGTACTTTCGCTTAACTTATTTGACCGCCGAATAATCAAATCCACCTGTAGGGTTTGGTCCAGTCAAAACTTATAAGCATCGTTAAGGGGGTATCGTCAATTCCGATCATTCGGGACGTGAATTCTGTCAATAATTAATATGTCATATAAATAATACCGCTATCCAACTCACTAAAAATAAAGACCAATATAAGATCGCACCCTCTAATGAATCAAAATAACGAATATTAAATATACGCAAATTAATAATTATTTCAGGATTAA